>VZRX01001020.1:67350-141768 GCA_013398075.1 Notiomystis cincta
AAATGAAAACAGAGGGAAAAAAGAGGGGGTGAGGAGGGGAGTTAGAGATGGGGAGGAAGGGGGAAGATGAGGAAAGGAGAGGGGGAGAGAGAAAAGAGAAGGGAAAAAGAGGGAAAGAGGGAGCGGGAAAACAGAAGTAAAGAAGAAGGGAAATAGAAGGAAAACAAGAGGGGGAAAGAGAAGGAAAATGAGTGGAAAAAGATGGGGAAAGAGCAGAAAAGAGAGAGAAAAAGAAGAGGAAGGGGGGAAAGGTGAGGAAATAAAGGGGAAAGAGAAAAAAAAAAAAAACAAAAACAAAAAAAAAGGAGGTGCGTAGCGCTGCAGAGGCAGCCTCGGGAGGGGGGAGAAGAGGGGGTTCCTCGAGTGATGCTGAGCAATGTCAGCTGTGCCAGCCCCGGAGCAGCCAGCGAGCCCCGGAGCCCCGCCGCGTGTCCCCGGGCTGTGTCACACCGCGGGCAGCGCTCAAAGTGAGATTTATTTCATTTCCCATCCGTGAGGCACAACAAATAACTCTCTGTGCCTGTGCGTGTGCGCGGCTCGGCTGCAAACTCTCCCCTCCTGAGCGCCGCCGGTACCACCCCAGCAGCACCGGCTGCTCCCAGAGCCCCGGCCCCCCTTCCCAGGCAGGCCTCCAGGTTTAATAAATGATACTCAGCCCTGTAAGAATGTGTATTAGTGGCTTGATGGACCAGAGCGACTCCACTATGCATGAAGCATATTAAACATCCTATCGACCCTCGCTTTCCACGGCCCTAACATGCATAACAAGCAGGCTGGGGCCACGCTGCAGCTGCTCACACACGCTGGGGAGCAGCGCTGGGCACTGAGCGAGGCTGCAGTGACACCAGGGACAGCTGCTGGGGGGGCTCTGCTGGCACAGGTAGCTCCCAGCTCTCCTGCAGGGAGTGGAAAGGGGGAAATCGGGGTTGCTGGGACAATCAGGGCTGTCCCAGACACTCTGCCATCACCTCCCTGTGTGGCAGATCCGTGGAACGCTCCCCGGCCTTATCTGCCCTGATTTAGTCTTTAATTGGCAAAGTGTCTCGTGCCATAAATATTAGCAAGGCAGCAGCTCCTCCTCTAAAAGCGAGGCCTCTTATCTCTCATCGCCGTATCCCCCTGCGTGCCCTTATCACTCCATCTCCTGCCTGTCACTGTCGGATCTCAAACCACACAGGAGAGGCTCTGGAAAGGCCCCAACACCTGGATTTCTCCTGTAATTCCTTCTGTTGCAGGAGAACTGAAGACCCTGCCCTTCCTGCAGGGCAGACCCACGTGGGGATGGTTGGATGAGGGGTGCACAGCTGGCAACACCCCAGGATCCCAGTGTGGACCAGTTTGGTACCTCTTCACCAGGTGCATCACAGTCCATCTGCTCTAGAATAAAAAATCCAAGTCCATTGCAATCCACCTGGAGAATAAAAACACCAAAAGGACCCATCTTGTGTCAGGCAAGAGGCTGCAAACTGACACTCAGGTGGAGCTGCAGAAGTTAAAACAAAATAAAGCGTCTTGGATCCTTTTAATCCTCTGCTCCTGTAATTTCAGCATGTCCAAACAGATTTTGGTGTGTGTTTATAACTGGTAACTTCATTTGCTCCCGGGCTGGGACCTTAAATGCCAAGTTTCATCTCCAAGTCAGTTTTTAAGAGTGAGTTACATCAACTCCTGGGAGAGAAGGGGGGAAAAAAGGAAATAGGCAAGGATATAAAAGAAAGTTGGGGGTTGTCAGAAAAAGCAGGTTCAAAGTCTCTAAGAGTGCAAAACTCAGGGATTTCATGGATACCTGTGTCCAGAGGGACAGCTCAAAGGTAGGAATCAGTCTCCTGATAGATGAGCTTTAGTTTTTGTGTCTGATAAGGGCAAACACAGCTGGGGCAGAGCTGGGCTCTCAGCTGCCTCTCCCCACCCAGTGGGTGCCCAAACAGCCCCAGGCCTTCAGGGCTCTGAGTGTGTCCATCACCAGCTCACAGGGTGGGGGTCTGGCCCCAAACCCCCATCCCAAAGCAGGCTCAGCTCCGTGGCTGCAGCAGCTCCCAGGGTTACGAGAGCCAGGGCTGCAAATCCACCTCTGCAGACTCCAACACATGAAATTACCATAACCAGGACATTTCACGCTCCTCTCCCATCAAGCTGTTTAGAGCAAATTAAATTTCTCCCTAACCAGGCTGTAACAGTTCATGTTAGATGTGGATCTAAATGTTAATTGCAGTGACAATAACAGGTCTGATCCTGCAATCCTTATTTGGGTAAAACCTCCCACAGAAGCCAAAGGAATTTTGCCCCAGAGAAGGCAGCTGGATGCAGTCCCACATTTCCAGTCTCTTGAAGATGCCAGAAGGTAAGCCAGGATATTTCTGTGATGTTACAAACCTTCTCTTTCCCTTTTCCCTCCCTTCCACCTCCCCTGAGTTCTTTAATGCACTATTAATTTAATAAGCTGCCTAATGCTGTGCTCACCTTCAGCCTTGCACTTCCCAGGAAGGACTTCAATCATCATGGGGGGGCACATTCAGGTAATTTTGGCAGGTCATTGCCTTGTACATCTGGTTGGTGCAGGGATGCTTGGCTGGGAGAGCTGGCTTGGGAAACTGCTGCCCTTGTCCTCTGCACCCTTGGGTGATGCAAACACCCTTTAGCCTGGGATCCTGAGGAAGGCAGGCAGGGATAATTTGGGGGGTGCCTGGCCTCATCTGGGCAGCTCTCAGTCCCAGCACTCAGTTCTGGCTGAATTTGGTGGAGGGAGATGCTGTGTTCATCAGATTAACAAGTCAGTCAGGCAAAGGCTGCTCCTTCCATCTCCACACTCCCACCTCATTGCCATCCCTTTGGAGCAAAGGGATCCAGGTGCACGTGGGCCTCAGCAGGACACAGGCACTGAGATGTTCTGGGAGCTGAGACTGCACTCGGAGCTGAGCACTTGGGCCCAGTAAGTGGATTTGGAAATCACAGCCTCTATGATGTTTTCTAAGTGGTTCCTGCTTTTCTTGTCCATAACCCAGAATTATCTGACAGGACACAAAAGCAAAACCTGCTGTTCTTCCCCTACTGTTTTATGCCCTCCTGCACAGCACAGGGAAAAAAAGAAATCTGTTTTCCTTCCTGGCTGGGTTTTGTTACAAATTAAAGAAAGAGTAAATGCAAACTCTGAGTGAGAAAGAACAGAAGAAGCTCATGGGCTGTGCCTGGGCTCCAGCTCCACCTGCACATGGAGCCTGTTAGAGGTGGCCAGAGGAGCCGTGGTGTGGGAGCTGTGGCCACTGCCCTGGGCCTTGTGGCCACAGAGTTCCTCCCCAGGCAGGCAGTGTGGGACTCCAGTGACCTGAGAACCAAATCCAGCCAAGGACAGACACCTTCCACTCATGCACTTTGTGGGGCTTTCCCAGGAGTGTCCTCACCTCCAGTAACCTCTCCCCGAAGTCACTGCAGGTTCCAGGGCCAGGATCTGTATTCCCTGTGTCTCCCAGCAAAATCACAGGAGAAAAGTCTCTCCACTGTGCAATTTCCTGCCTGGATCTGTGAGTCTTCAGGACAGGACCTACCTCGTGTTCTCAGGGGCAAGAGGAGCTCACAGGTTGCTTCTCTTCCCACTAGGAAGGAGAGAGACACACAACAAGACTCTGGGGAACAGGTCAGAGCTCCTGGAGCCTGAAAGTGGAGTTAGACCCTGAACAGAGCTTTGCCAGGACTCTCAGCATCCCTCAGACACATCCAAGCCCATCCAGCTGCTGAGGGGGGTTCCTGCTGCTCAGGGAGACACTGCACACACAAAGCAGCAGAGCTCCAGGACAAGCCACTTCTGTCAGTGCTGCAGATTCAGCCTTGTTTCGTTTCCCAGCAGCATTTAACAGGCTGATGATGTTTGTTTATGAAGTGAGATGCACATGATTTATTTGATCTGCCAGAGAGCTGCATTCCCACGCCAAGGACAGGCAGAGACTCTGCTTTCTCCCCTCTTTTGGGGACTGCTCAGCTCAAATCCTCTCTTGCACAGGCAGAGCTGCACTCTCAGCTGCTCCAGAACTGGACATTAAGGGCTTGTTAGAGACCTCCAGCCTCCAAGCCATGAAGCTGCATTTGTTCTTGTCTGTCTCTGCATATAGAACAAGTGTTAATAGAGTGTTCAGGCTCTCAAAACAGGTTTGGGGAAAAGGTCTCAGGGCACCTGGGCTCTGGTCTGGATCCAGCTTGAATAATGCTAAGGGAGGTTTCATCCTCTCCTCGTGCTTTCCTGGTGGATTGGGTTTGGCATGTCTCACCTGGCTTGCAGGGACAGTGGTTTAATGAACTGCTTTGCAAAATGACTTTACAAATGGAGAGTCTACTCCTGCCTTTTTTAACACCTGGAGATCTCTTTATTCCAGCTCATCACCCAGACCAGGGCCTGGCTGCCAAAGAAGCCAGCAAAGAAAGCATTAAGGGATGGAAGATGAAACACAGCACAGGAGCTGTGAGATTTACAGCTCTCAGTGGAGCATCACCCATCCTGCCAGAGGGACAGGAGCCAAACCCTCACCTGATGGCAGCCAGCAGCAGCACAGGAAGCCAGGCAGTGCCTGGGCAGCAGCTGAAGCTCATCCCACACTGCTCACCTTGGCACAGGCACCACCTGATTTACACCAGGGCTTGAGGATGTGACTCAGTCACTCAGCTCCTCTGCTGGCCTTCCCCTGGTCCCTGCATACAAAACACTTTGCAAATGAAGTGTGAAGATAATATGCTTTATCATGGGCATTTATTACCCGTGATTGTTGTATAAATCTCCCTCCATTCACATACATATACATAAGGTGTATATAAATATGCAGTATCCGGCAGTACCCAGAGCCTTTTTGATGATGTCAATGTAGCCCCCATAAAGATAGTGGGAAATGATTCATAATATTTATATGACAGACATGATATGAACTGTAATAGCCTGTTGGGATCGAGAATATCCATAGGTCTCTGTCAGCCACAAATGTGATTTAAATATTATATATGTGGCAACTGTAGCATTAGTAATATGATAGCTGTTATTGATAGTGGTCATAAAATGCAGTAGTTTTGCACTGAAGAATGTGAAAAATAATCTAGTGGTTTTCCTAATGGTCTTCCCAGCAATGCACTGAAAGGAAGTGTACTTTCAATGCCTCCTTTTTTCAATGCCTCCTCCTCTCCTTCCCCCACCCCAAATTACCATCACATTCTCTCAGATTACTACCAGGACCATATTTTACTCTGCTGATGTCAGGTTGTGGCATCTCATCCCCCTGGGGCTGTCTGGGGAGGGCAAAGGGTCTCTGCAGAGCCCTGGGGCTGTTGGAGGCTGTGCCTGCTGGGAGGGTCGCGGGGCTGCTTCCTCTGAGAACACGGAGCAGGAGGAGGGCAGGGAGCAGCAGGAGAGGGGCTCAGGGCACTGGTGCCACTCTGAGTGTGAAGTCTGGACCATGGCAAAGGGTCTCCAGGCAGAATAAATCAGCACAGCCCTGCAAAAACAGCACAGCCACAGTGATTTATGCTCACCAAGCTTCCCGAGGGCGGTTCTGGCACTCAGAAGTGGGAGTGGGGCATCTGAATCCTCTTCCTTCCCCCTCCTGGCCTTCCACAGCCACAGCCTCCCCCAGCCAGGGGTCTGCTGGAGGACTGGAACATCTCCTGCTCCCCTGCCCCAGTGGGCAGCAGCAGGAGGGTGGATAAAGGCTCCTTGAGCCTTCCATGAGCAGCAGTAAGGGCCTACATGGGCTGGAGCACAGGGCAGCTGGGAGAACTGGGGTGATACCTCTGATCCCAGGGGATTTGCTCCTTGGCCACCACACCCCTCCTCAAAAGGCTCCTCAGGGCACAGCACAGGGGCTGGGGGAGCTGAGGAACCCCTGGCCACAAAAGCAGCCCCAACACCTGAGCAGAGATGTCCTTCCATCACTTCCAAAGCAGCAAAGGTCCCTTCCCTGCCTTGATGTCCCCATCTCTGTCCCAAGAGCAAATGAGAGGGAAAACCCCTTAAATCCATGAGAAACCACTGGCTGCCACAGCCATAAATTACTCCAGTCCCTGGATTTTCCCCATGAGCAGAGCCAAGGGAGGGTGAGACTTGCCAGGGTGGGCAGCCCAGCTCAGGGTCCCTTGGATGCCACAGCCTGGTTTCACCCAGCAGGGTTTGGGGGGGATTCAGGGGCCCAGATCACACCCAGCACCAATGTCTGGTGCCCATCCAGCACCACCACTCTGCATCCAGGGAGCTGCTTTTAAAGGGAGCCTCTGCCAGGGATCAGGTGTTGCTCAAAGGAGTTAACTCAGGGTGCTGCACCTGCTCGTGTCAGGGGGCAGGAGCACCGTGGGAGGGGGGTATTGGGATGCTGGCTCCATCCCTCCACATCACAGGGAATAAATCAAGGCAATGATATGTGCTCCAAACACAGCAGACCTCAGGGCAAAGCATTGATCAGCTCCCTCGTGTGTAGCCTTAAAAAATAAATTAATTAGAGTTCCGTTAGCGGGGCTTTGCAGAGGGCCCCACGTGAGCTCGGCACTAACGAGGGGTACAGGGCTGCAGGCTGCCCTCTCCCACCCCTCTCCAAAGGGATTTCATTCCCCAGGATTACATTTAAATATTTTAAAGCTAATAGGATGCACACTTTTCAATTTAATCCAAAGCACCCAGCTCTTGGTGGACAGAGCTGGGACCAAGGAAGAGAGGAGCAGTTTGTGCACAAATGGGTGAAACTGGGGCAAGGAAGGGGTGCTGGTTTTCCCCAAAAAAGTAGAGGGGAACAGCAACTCACCCTCTCCATCAACCACATGCCCAGCCCTCCTTTCCAGATGATCTCTTCCCTTTGACAGTACAGAACGTTTTATAGAAAAAGGAAGTAAAACTCTGATTAAAAGTAAGAGTCCAGGTGTAATTTAATGTCCATTTTCTCCATCATTTGCATTGCAAGGGACCTGATCTTCCTCCTCCCCACCCCTGTGTGAGCCAGGCATTGCTCCAGGGAAAACCATGGGCCTATTTCTGCTGTCATTTCCACGAACATAAATCAGGAATTTACTCAGTTGAAATAAGTGGAGCTGCACCAGTGTAAAAGCAGTGTGAGCTCAGAGTTACAGTGCTATAAAAGCAGTGTGAGGTTAGAATCAGCCTCGGAATTTATGGAGATGGTTTGAGGAAAGCCTAGGGAAATTCGTGAAATCGGGAACAAACAAAGAAAAAAAAAAAAAAAAGAAAAAAAGACATGTGATTTCCTGATGATTTGGCAAATCAGATCCTCAAGGCCAGCACTCATATTCCTTCCTCCACTGTGATGCCTGTTGTGGTGAGCACTTCTGCCAGAAGAGCCTTTCTGTATTATTCCTCTTCTGGGTGACGCAGCTGCGAGATGCTCGCTATGGAAATTCGTATAAATATAAATTGAATCGAATTAGGGAAACAACTAAAGTAATTTCTTCTCTGTCCTCACATTAATCCATTTAGGTTGATTCTCTGGGTGCTCCAAAGGGGATTTGCATTACTACCCTGTCAGCAGCCACAGTCCCTTCCTCTGCGCTCAAACAAGCCTCGGCACCTCCTAATTCGATGTCTTTTTATTATTCTCCCCCTCTGCCTGCCCCTGCACGGAGACTTCAAGGAGATTTTTTTCCAGGGTGATTGGCTTCCCTGGCAGGTTGGATTAAGGCACGATTTTCTCTCAATTGCGACGTTTTAATGAGATTTATTTTGGGGGGGGACACAGTGAATTAAGAGAAGGCAAAACAAAAACCATCTTGTAAATGAAATAATGATGTGTGAGGCCTGAGATCTAATGAGAAGCATATCAGTGGCAATCAGAGCTGCTAATGGAGCCTTGTGCATCGATATCTGCTCCGAGGCAGCCACGGCAATTCCGGGACACGGCGGAGGCTGGGACAACCTCCCCACCCAGCCCGGATTTCTGCTGCCCTAAAATGATACGTTGTGTTTCCGAGAGGATGAATTCCAGAAAGTCCCCGGGCCCGGGCTGTAAGTAGGTCAGGCGAGATGTTCATCGCCACGGTCTCATATGGCCTCGCAGTCTCCGTGCCCTGCGGCGAGGATGCAGAGCAAGCAGTAAATAGCACAGGGCTGGGGGAAAGGGGCTCCATCCTCCTGCCAGGCTCGGCACAGGGAGCCTGGGAATGGCTCTGGGACACCCCAGGGCTCGTCCCACACGCTGGTGTGGCACTCGCCCCACTGAGGGACACTCTGGTCCATCCCTGCTTTGTTCCCGCTGAGTCTGTCAAGGTGCACTGGGGTGTTCCCATGAGCGAGCAAAGGAGCTGCCTCTGCAAAATATTCCCTGCATTATCCCAGGAAAATCACCAGCGTGAGGAATTCAGCCCTTGATGCTGGTGAGGAGCCCTGCTCGTCTGAGCTCAGGGACAGCACTGCAGCACAGCCACCCCTCTCATCAGCTGCAGGGAGAGGCCGGGGCAATGCTGATTTCTTCCTCTTCTCAGCTGGTAAAAAACCCCAGGATTTGCCATGAAAAAGTGGGAATCCACAGAATGACCCTGAAACAGGGATAGTCCCCGAGCTAGGATGTCTTGAACTTGGCTCTCTCCCGCTGGCCCAAGCCCTGACCTCTGCTCTGCACAATCCCCCATTTCCTCCTCCTCCACAGCCCAGGAGGGTTTCTCAGCTCTGTTATTTCAGCCCTTTGGAATTTCCCTACAAAAACGAAAGTCCACCAGAAAAATTCCCTCTTGGGAATTGTCACACACCAAGAGGTGCAGACACGCCAGGCCGTGGTTGCCCAGGATGCCGTGAGTGGATCTGGGGCCACAATTCTCCTCTCACCCCAAATCCTGGGACACCTCCAAAAGTGGAAAAGCAATGCCTGGATCATTCCCCTCTGCAGCCTGCCTGTCCCAGCACCATGATTTCCAGGATGCATCCCGGAATCCAGACTGCCAGCTGCTGACACCGCACGTTTCGGGGAGAGAGAGGCAGCGCAGGGATTTCCAGTGTAAATCATGGGACAATCCAACATAAATATTTCGAAAGAGATGGCAGGAGGGGGGATGGAGAGCAGCTTTCTGGGGGGGCAGATTCTGCTGCCATTCACACGATGGGAAGTCGGACATCACTTCCCAGCCTGGAGTGACCCTGGCTGATTGCCCCAGTTGTACTCGGATTTTGTGGCAGCGTCACCGAGAGCTGGATCTGACCCCTGAGGTCTTGCTTAGCGAGCAAGGTTGGAATTCCAAGAGTCTTTTCCTGAAATATCTTGAAATCTCTTGGTTTCCTCCCCCAGCCCCCAGCACTGACCTCAGCTCCCAGGGGTTTGTGCCCCCTGGCACAACTCTGCTCCACAAACACAATAAATCCAAGCTCAGGCTCAGCCCCAGAGTGTTTGGTACAGCCTGAAAATGAAATGCCCTGGCTGTGGATGGGCAAGGCAGGTAACAATTCCCTTTGGGAACATCTGGGTTTGCTGCTGCTCCAAGCAGTTTTTGATCCTGCTGTTGAGTGCATCACTGAAGCACAGTTTGTGCTCACTCTGGGAAATATTATCATCCTAAAGAAATTCCAAAAATACATCCCAGGGGTGCACAGAGGGTCCTGCTACCTGGCAGAACAGGAATCCTCCACTTCCAGACCTCAATTCAGCATCAGCCACAGGAGATGTGCTCGAGGCAGGAACGATTGGCCTGTCCTGGCTTCTACCACTGAAGTTTGTCAGCATTGATGGGGAACATGGAAGGCAAAGACCAGGACAGTTTTATTTCCCATGTCTGTTTTTTCTCAAGGATCAATGATTCCAGGGGTTTTTGCCAGATGAACCCTGGTTAAGTGAGTGTATCTTGGCTTTCAAAGGCTCACTCAGGGCTGAGGACTGGCTCACACTCAGCAGCTCAGCAGGCACTGAATCTGAAGCTGGGTCAGATGTGGTTCTGGGCTTTGTATCCCTCTTGAGTGGGCTGGGCTTAAAAAACTTAGTTTTGGCCTTCAGAGAGTGTGATCATTCCCTAATTCAGCCTGAACATCTCTCCTGTGTGGAAGGTGAGGCTCAGCAGAGTCCCAGTCCCAGGGGCACCAGTGCTGTGGGTGCCATCCCAGAGCCCTGCTCCGGGCAGGGATCCATCCCCCAGCACTGCCACCTGTGCTGCCTTTGCTGCCAGGCAAGCACAGCCCTGCTGCTCCAGGCACAGCAGGCTGCTCCCAAATAGTGCCTGGTTCTGCACCCACAGCTCAGTTTTATCCAGAGTTTTGTTGGTGCTCAGCATCAGCGGGGATGTGGCAGAAACCATCAAAGCCTGAGGAGAAAAATGGGGAGAAAATGTCCAGTGTGTGGACAAGGGGCTGTCATGTCCCTGTCCCCACCCCTGTCCCAGTCCTGCTGCCCACACCATCATCCCTTCCAGACCCTCCCCAGCCAATTAACAGAGCTCAGATCACATTACACCAGTAGGCACCTGCCCTGTTATCACTGTGGCTCCACAACATTTAAACCTCTTCACTTTTCAGTCCTAACAAGGGTTTTTAATAACCTGATGAGGCTACAGCTGGAACTTGACACAGCCAAGGCAGGGTAATCAGAGATTCTGGGTTTGCCACGGAAGCAAAATGCAAAATAAAACATTATTACAAATAATAATAACAATGTTTGTGAGCTGCACAATGCAGGAGCTCAGTGTTGGGGTTGCTGCTTCGTTCCAGAGCTCTCTCCTGCTAAATCTTTTCTGATATTAAAGCTGGCTCGATAGGGTCCTGATCCCTGGTTGAAACATCAATATTACTAATAAATAGAAATAACAAGTGAGGTAAAGGGCCAGACCAGCCTGACCTGCTTTATGAATTAATGTAGTGAAAACTGGCCCTTTTCCTCCAGCATTTCTATACTGCAGGCCCATATATGAACCCTGTACACATTTATTGGACAGCAGAGCTTTGGAATACAGCTGGAGCCATGCTGTAACCTAATTATTGCCTCACAGCACTGTGCCAGGGAAAAAGTGGGAAAGGCCCATTGCACAGCCCCCTTTGGCTTTCAGGATTGCTATGAAGGAAACCTCTGCCAGGATTTTTCCCCAGGGTGGATCCCCTCCAGCCCCAGAGCCGAGGGGTTTCTGTGGGATCCAGAGCTCCTGGCTTGCAGGGATTTTAGCTGGACTTTGTGGGTCTTGTGGCAAGGACATGTTTGGTTTGGAGCTGGGGCATTTGGGGGATGGCTGCCAAGAGGAGCTGGGCAACCTGACCCCTCCACCCCGTGCATGTGCTGGTGGCTATATATATCCATATATCCATATATCCCTGTCTATATATATCCACATATCCATATAGCCCTGTCCATATATACCCATACCCGTGGGGACAGAGGTGCTGGGCCCTGCTCTGCTGCCCTGTAGCTCTGCCCTGTGATTCCTGCGTGCTGGGGGATGATTGCTGGGAGGTGTGAGGCAGACGTGAGCTTTGGGGTGTGAGCTGATCCTATCGTCCCAGCAATGTTCTGTCCTGGATCCAGCTGCTGGGAGTGCTTTCCACCACGGAGCAGCAATCTGGGGCTGGCCCTCGCTCCCAGACACAGACACCGTGTGGTGTCCATAATTTATAAGCTATTCAAAATTTATCGCCGAGAACAAACTCCGGCTGCGGAAGGGTTTTAAAGCCTTGTTAAGTATTAAAGTGGAAATATCTGTGCTGGTGGGGATGGGGATTAGGATGGGGAGCATCCTCCCTGCCTCTGCCCCATGCAGACCTGTGAGGGCTCTCAGATTATCTCCCTACCCCCTCATTTTTCCTTTCCCCCTCCCCATTTTCCCCTTCGTGCTGCCCCTCCATCGCTGCGTTTCTCCAGCCACAGCAGCCCCCGGGTCAGGGGTAGGTCGGGGCTGGCCGTGCCCCCCTCCCCTGCCCCCAGCCCCCTCCCTGGGGGGACCCTTGGCTTTGCTGCAGGGGGCCCAGGCCAGGCTGGCGAGGGGCTGACAGAGCCATACAAGCACTTGTCACCCCGGCGGTGACGAATCGGCCTCAGCTGACAAGAATGGATGGAGCTGCTTCCCGGGCGGATGGGGGGCGAGAGCGGCGCTGGGGATGCTCTGGGGGGATGCAGGAGAGGTGCTGGAGGTGGGAGGTGAGGTGGGACTCAGGTGGCTGAGCTGGGGCAGCCCCACGCTGGGGATGGGGTTTGGGGTCTGGGCTGGGGCAAATTTAATAAGTCCTACGGCGGCCTCCTCCCAGAGCTTGGCTTAATGGGATGCCAGAGACGACAGGGTTGCCTCGATCTGCTCATTCCCTGGGCCTGGGGAACCATCCATCTTGTTCTAACCCTATTTTAAAAAAATATAAAAGGAAAGAAAAGGAGGGGGTGGGGGAGAAAGAAAAATGATAAATCTGTTCAGGGCTTTTGTTTGCCTGCGATTCCTGTAAAGGACAAAAAAATGAAATAAAAGCCAGGCCCATTTTTTCCCTGCTTGGTGTTGCCATGGGATAGAAAACCCCCTGTTCTCAAGAGAGCAGTGCCTTTGGGGAGGGGAAAACCCCTCGTTAATGTTATGAGTTGCATCTGTTCCCTGGGTCCGGGTCACTTCCAGCTCTCCCTTGCCTGCCTCCCCCACCCCCTCACATTCCCATTGCTAATTTATTTGGCTATCCATGCCCTCAGAAACCAAAGGGGAGATCCTGGCTCACAGCTTGGGCTCTGAGACAATGACCACCTCCATGCTGAGAGCATCCCAGATCTGAGAGCATCCCAGCTCAGGGAGCATCCCAGCTGGAGAAGCTCTCAGCCAGGTGCAGGAGACAGAGCAGGGGGTTGGAGTGGAATGCCTGCTCATCCCTCTGGAAAACAGAAATAATAATCCTGGGTCACCACTGCAAGGGGCAGGAGAGGGAAATCCCCCTTGGACAATGCTGTGGGCAGGAAGGGTTTGGAGCAGCACTGCAGGATATCGATCACTGCTGGAACCTCTGACCTGCCAGGCCTGAGCCTTGAGGAACCAAAAGATCAAACCTCCCTTCCCTGCTCCTGCTTGGCTTTTCAGCTCTTTCCCTGCTCAGGGAATGCATGTGATCAGGACCCAGCACTATTTACCACATCTAGGAGGGTGAGGAGGCGTAAAAAAAGATCTTTGATGTAACACACTGGCATAAAAACATGTCTGTACAGCAGAGGAGAGGCTCTGCAGGACTTTGCAGGATGAGGGAATTGGCTGGATGTTTCCAATGGCATTTGGTAAGGAAGGTACCAGCCACTGCCCGTGCTGGGGCTCCGAGGTGAAGCACAGGAGCCATAAAGCAAAGAGCTTCACAGTGAGAGACAAAACAGCCAGAACCAGTGCAGGGAGAAGAGGATTTTCTTACCCAGCCGTGGCTCCTATCTGCTCGGATCCCATTTCCAGGCTATTTATAACCCAGGTGCCGGCAGAAGGCTGGTGGCTGTGAGCACTGAGCCCCCAGCACCCTGTGGCTTCCTGCACCACGGTGCCAAATGTGCCTGGTTCTCCAGAGATCTGGCTCCAAGAGCAGAGGGGACCAGCAGCCCCGGCCACCTGGGTCTGCTCTGCAGCAGGGAACATCCACGGGGCCTTTGGGAGGGTGCAGGCAGCAGGATGGGGCTCAGAGAGGGGAGAGGTGGTGATTTCAGTGTAAAACAGGGGTTTGGTGCCTGAGGTGCCAGTGGGCACCAAAATATGGCTGTGCTGCTGCAGGGGGCTCCAGGGGGGAGCATGTCCTGAGTGGGATGAGCAGCAGGGCCGTGCCAAAAAGTGCCATGAGGAGCCATGAGCCGAGCTGTGCCAACTGCACCACGCCACCCTGGCTGGGGACACTCTCATGGATCCCAGGCTGGCATCACAGCTTGGCACAGGCTCACAACCAGGCAGAGGCATCCTCACAGTGCTGCTGGTGCTGGCCAAAGCCTGGCATCACTGGCAGGAAGTGTGGCAGTTGTACCTGGAAGCCAAGGAGAAGCACAAAATCCCTCTGCACGCTCTCAGGATCCTTGGGTAACTCGCAGGAATTGGTTTGCTGGATTGTGTGTAAAAGGCTTCACAGTCCTTATTATAAACACTATAAATAGGTTTGTGGTTCTTCTTTGAGCTTAAGAACAAAAGGCTGTTTCATTATCATTAAACTTGCGTTTGAGTTGCTCTGTGACTGAGTGTCTGGCCTTTTATTGCAAGCCAGGGCTTTCAAAAGCTCCTTAAATGTTAATGTCACCTTTAAAACAACAGTGGTGAGGCCTTTGATCAGCAGTGCTGGTCACTTGGTGCAGCTGAAGTAAGAGCCACTGACTGATCTTGGGATTTTAATATTTCCCTCTTCCCCCTGCTGACGCCTGGCACCAGGAGAGCAGCCAGGCTTTGATCAGACCTGGGTTTGTAGCCATCTCAAAGACCTCCTGCTCAAAGGAGATGTTCAGCTCTGGGTTTCCATGTCTCAGTGTGATGGAGGAGAGCAGGGAATGGCCAGGTTGATCCTGCAAGACTGACCCAACCATGCTGCCCCTGCCTGGCTTTGGGGACAGGAGAGGGGCCTTTCTCCGCTGCTTTGCCATGGACCTGTGGGATTGCCCAGGTTTTGGGGCCACCAGCTGCACCCCCTTGCCTTTGTCACCGGTGCCTCCCTGCAATTTGGAGGCTGGCAGGGAACAGGATCATCTCAAAGCCTTCCCCTTCCCATGGCTCCAGCTCCACCCTTCACCAAAACCTCCCAGCAAGAGCAGGTTCCCACAATTTATGTCCATGCTCAGTCACTGTCCATCCCACAGCACATGGTCAGCAGAGCAGGGACAGGGTGACACCCACCCTGCCTGAGCAGGCAGCAGCCAAACGCCAGAGGAAAGCACATTTCAGGTCCAATTAATGCCATCCACGGCTGTGCTGGTGCTGGGCTGGGTACAAGGATATGTTTGCAGAGATAAGTGTGAGTGTAACCTGATGACACAAGTTGCCTGCTTCCAAATGTCAGGCAAAGTTCACCCAACCCATGTGAAACGAGTTAAAATTTAACAGAAATCTGCAAAGTGTTGCGTTGTAATTGAATCCATGATGTGGACGGGAAGCGTGTTCAGACACATCCCAAATTTGCCTGAACCATAATATTCTCCTGGAGAAAAAAAAAAAAAAAANCGATTTAAAGGAGGCGGCTGCTGCTAAATATGCACGCGCCCCCTCCTTCCCCTGCTGCAAGGAGAAAGTTCTGTCTGAAAACTTCTGAGTCATCCTGCATCGGTTTTGATGTGTCAAAATTGGTTTAAAAATTCACAGCTGAAGCAGCAGCGGGGAGAGCTGAGCCCAGGCACAGGCAGATGAATGCAAAGTGCTGCAGAGCTGAACCGCATCGGCTCCGCATCCACAGCAAGAGGCGCTGAGGCCGGACGGGGCATTGAGGAGGAAAAAGGCTTCTTGGCTTCTTGACACTGTGATGTGGCTTTGTGTTGTTTTTCTCTTTGCTGGCTGCTAATTCTCCCTTTGTCCTGGCATGGCAGGGTGCAAACCCCTTCAAGCTTTAGAAATGGAAAGTTGTTTTGTTGGTTTTGTGCTCCTCTTCTATAGCGAGTTCAGCCCCCAAGGCCTCCCTACCGTGGTCTTTGGGCAGCAGTGGCCAGATGTGACCAGCACAGCCCCACGTGGGCTGGGACAACCTCCCCACTCCTGAGGTTGCAAAGAGCCATCCCAGTGCCCTTTTCCCTTCCCTCTCCACGTTGTCCTGGCCAAATCCTGCCCAGGTCCCACATCCCAAGCCTCAGCTGCCAAAAGAGCCATGTCACAGCAAGGAGGAGGAAGCAGGAGAAATGAGCTCTGTGCTCTGGCTCACTTGGAGGTTTTTGTCTCTATCTTTTCCATTTAGGGAATTTATTACACTAAGTGATGGATGGAATGGATTAAAAAAAGAAGAGGATGGCCATTGCAGCTTGGACTAACTGAAGACAGCCCCCTGCCTGGGCTGGCTCTGCACACAGCATCCCCACAGATGGATCTGGGGCTTGGCTCTGCTTTATCCCCTGCTCCTTGCCAGCAGATTAAACCTGTGATCCTAAAGGTCTGTGCTCCTGGCTATCCCCACAGAGCAGCTGCACAGCCAGGCTCTCCCCTGGACACAGCAGGAGTGGAGGGAAACTGCAAGGGATGACTGAGACCCTTGTGTGCTTTTACTCTGCAAGGGCTTTTCATAGGGGAGCTAAAAACAAATTTAGCACTTAATGCTCTGAAGAGTAAACACTTAAATACCCTATCATCTGCCCAAGTGCTTTGTTTATTATTCAGAGAAGCCAAACTGAAGCAGTTTTCCATGGAGATGTAGTACCTCCTTCAGATTAGCCAGCTTAATTAGATCCTGGTTGCAGTGCAGGCTGCTCTGTGATGATGAGGGAAAGTCAAACAGCCACTTCCAGAGGCCAAGCCTGGGCTCCAGCTCCACCAGGCACAGGGCAGGATTTTGGGAAGAGAGTGGCAAAGCTGCACATCTCAAGCTCTGGTTCCAGGCTGATGAGCACAGGTGACAGGGACAAACCCAGCACTGGTGCTGGAAGTGGAGAGGAGCCACTGTTTGCTCCCAGTCACACCAGCCTGTCCCAGTTTCCACCACCAAATCACTGCAGGGGCAAACCTGACCTCTGGTAAGGATTGACAACCTTAAACAAGCTGGGCTTAAAAGACAGTTGGATGAAAATGGCAGTTTAGGTACTAAATACTGGCAAAGGCCACTCTTGAATAGTGGCTGCCATGAGTGGTACTCCCTGAAGCATAAAATCTCCAGTCTCCCATTTACAAGCTATTAAAGCTGTTACATCCCATAATGGAGTTCCTCAGGTGAAGAAGACAAACAAGGGAAAATGCTGAAACACCACTGCAAGGCCTGACACAATAACAGACACGGCACAAGAAGGATGTGACACGGCCAGACAAACAGGAGCAAAATTTATGTCACTGGAGATTACAAGGGCATCGTATATCAGCCACAGAGACAGGCTCTGAACAGGGCTGGCCTAACCTTTCAGGGAAATCCTCAGAGCTACAACCCCAGCCAAGGGAAAAAGCAGAGCTGGGGCTCTCTGGCAGCATCCCCTTGCTTGGGCAGAGCCAGGGGGTTTGGTAGGAAGGAGAGGGAGAGGCCAAAAATGACACAGTGGCCACGTGCCTGATGTGACAGCTGAGGTGTTGCTCAGTCATTAATGGTACTGAGGCTGGAAAATGTTTGTGTGCAGGGATTAGAGACACCTGTGCTGTGATGTGAGGGGTTTCTCCTGGGCCCAGTGGCATCACTTTGGGCACTGAGAGTTAATCCTGTTGTTTGGGCTGGTGGGGCTGCTCTGATCCCCTCCTGAGCCCTGCCCATCACACCCCACCACCCCCCAAAGCAGCTCTTTGGTCTCTGGATAAAGCTGTGGGGAAGAGGAAGCCAAAAGCTGAGCAGAGCCCAAACTCCAACATCCCACAGCGTGGAGGGAAATTCTGTCCTTCCTGATGCCAGAGATCAGGACCAACATGGGAAGCCCTGTTGTGAGTGGCTTTAATAACACCACGTGGCCCAGCTGAACCAGTCTGCAGGGGAAGGTTTTACCCACAGCTTATGGGATTTGGCCATTCCTATATCAGCTTTCTCATGTTCATCCAAAAACCTGTAAACAGCCATGAAAAGTCAGGAACAGGAGAAGGGTGTTGCCCTTCAGTTGGATTTGGTGTAATGTGAGTGCTTTGGACTTTGTTTAGCACTCAGATGAATTATTGGCTTCTTGTCCTCCAGCTCAGAACCTTCTTTTCTTGCTTTAAGTGACTATTTGCAAACATGTGATGTCTGCCCTGTCAGAGTGCAGTCCCCACTCTGCACCTTGCAACTGCTCTTGGAAGTGTCAGAAATTATTAGGAGAGGCTGGATATGGCCACTGCTGTTTCACAGAGCATCTCAGGTTGGAAAGGATCCATAAGGACCATCAAGTCCAACTCCAGGACTGATCCATATGTTCAAGAGCATCATCTGACTGCTCACTGACCTGCAATGGGCTTGCTGCTGTGACCACTTCCCTGTTCCTGACACATCAGATGCTGGGAAAGGGAGAAATCCTAAGCAATTTTTCCCATGGTCACAAAATCAACCTATGACCACACTGTGACCTGAATATTGGGAATATCTGTGTCATTTCCAGCTGGTTTTGGTGTTGGAAATGCCAGGGTGCAAGGCAGAGATGCCTCCTGCCAGGCAGGATGAATCCAAGGTGGAAGAGGATTTAAGAACCCACCTAAGGGTGATGCTGCAGAAAGAGAGGGTCCTGCAGGACCTGGCTGCTCAGCTCTGAGTCTCCTGCAAGTCCCAGCCCTCATTATTTCACTCCAAGTCAGTGCAGCAGCAGTCAGACTTCAGAGTAAAAACTGCCCTACTTTCAAATGACTGAATGCAGCCCGTGTTGTAGATTCCTGTTGCCGTGAGCACTCACTTCCAGCAGCGTGGCCTCTCCGGTCCGGAGGGTTCCCCTCCATCCCTGGGTTACCTGAGCTGAAATTGGGGTTGATCTGTCTGGCCCCAGCACTGTAAATTGCCCTGCAGCCTCAGCTGGCAGCACCGCGGGGGCAAGATGACTTCAGAGCCGGATGAACTCATCACAGGAGCGTTCCAGCCGCTCATTCAGCGCTCCCCTTCACGGAGCGTGTCTGTCACGGGCTCCGCGGGGATCAGACACCCTCAGCCTCCGCCTCACAGACAAAAAATGCCTTTTTTCCTCCAGCCTCGCAAAGCAGCAGCTCTGCCTGGAGCCCAGAGGCAGCGGCAGAGCCTCCTTCCCTTCCCTTCCTCCTTCCTTCCCCCTCGCACACGGAGATATTGCATTCATTCATCTCGGGGGCCGCCCTGAGCTCGCAGCCTGACAATTCCTTATGGTGATGTAGGTCTTCATTTCGCGCTGTCAGGGGCTACAACAACTGCATCCATTACCCACGAGGCCAAACAGGGCCGTTCCCACCTCCGGGGCCGCCCCTGCCCACGTCCCACCCTGGAGGCTGCGGGAAGGAGGGCAGCGCCCCGAGCTCCGGCTGCGGGATGGGGAAAGGGGAGCCGGAGATCGATGGCCCCGAACACAATGAGGTAATTCCACCCAGCAGAGCCTCATCAATCCCCCGGCTCCGGCACGGCCTCCCCACGGCCACGGACTGCCCGGGCCATAGCCCAGGTGTGGGGCTGTCATGGAGATAAAAGAGGCTTAATTAAGACCCAATAAGCTAAGTGATTTGTTATCTCGGCGCAATATATTACTCCAGCCTATCGATCCCAGGGAAGCGCGTGTGTCCGAGAGCCACCGACCAGGCTGGATCTCTCCCTGGTGAATATCCCCTGTGGAATTCCCACTGGAGCACCAGTTCCTGCTGCTGGCTGCTGGCAGAGGCCAGGAACCAGCCCCTAAGATCTCCCCACTGCTGGGCATACCCACAAAGATATGGGAATTTGCTTCTCCCAAGGGAAAAACAGTGAAATCTGGGAAAAGGCCGTTTCCATAAACCAGCATGAGCTCAGCTGGGGAATGGGAAGCCCCAAGGCCTGTCCCTGTCCCAAGCAGGGCTGGATGGCCCCGAGCAGGGAGCCAGGTCCTGGGCACACATGCCACGACCTTGGTGCTCCAGGCCAGCCAGCACCACACGTCCCCAGGGCTGCTGAAACATTCCCTTCCCAGCTAAGATCAAACCATTTATTTTCAAAACTTGAAGGAGGGGTGAAGGGGAGAGGGAGGGGAACCCAATTCCTTTAACATTCGAAATGTTAAACTGTTCAAGAAGTTCTTTGATCTTTTGAGGTTTTGCTGCAAAGGGAACACCCTTTCCCCATTGGTTTACTGAGTCACGCTTATTACTTCAATGCAGAAATATCCTTTATGTCAAGTGTATAAATATCCAGCTCTAAGCTTCAGAAGTCTTTTCCTTTTTTCTTTTTTTTTCTTTTCTGTCTGCCCTTTTTTTTTTTTTTGGAGGAGCGTGGTTTCAACTCTCCCAGAGCCACCTGCATTCTCCCTCACAATTCACAGTGGCTTCCCAGCAGGAAAACTGAGTGCTTTGCATGAGCACCCAGGGGTACCCCTCTCTGCATCCTCCCCACATTTCCTGGGGGGGAATTCGACAAAAAGCAGAAGGGAGGAAGAGAGCAGAACATCCAGCCTGGAAGTGCAGCTGTGTGAGGATCCCAGGACGCCCCTATTCCAAGGAGCTGCGTCTCCCGTGGGATGCTCAAAAAAAAAGCACGGACTGGGGAGCGGCTGCACGCCTGCCGAGCCCCGGCTCTCCCACGTTTTCCCCCGCATCTCTGGCATCTCCGGGTCGAGGCCGGGGTTCAAAGTGGCCGCAGGTGCGGAGGAAAAGCCCCGGGCTGGCCCAGCCGTGGCTGGCACGCGATGCCGGCGGCACCCACGCGTCCGCCCGGACCTCCCGCAGCAGCGGCTGGAGCCGGGCCGGGCTGCTCCTTCCCGCCTGCCCCACGACTTGGCCCCGAGCTACGTCTGCGATTGGGCTTGTTTGAACAGTATTGATGGCAGGCAAGCCGGAGCTTGAGCAGCGGGAGCTCCGGGAGTGTTTGCTTCCATGGGGAAGGAGGCGGTGATCCCCCTGCGCCCCGTCTCGACCGCGGGATGCAGATCCAGCACCCCCCTGCTTTGTTTCAGCTTCCGAGCTGGATGTCGCCTCCAGGACAGGCCATCCCGGTGCTGTGGGAGTGCCAGGCAATGCAAAGCACGTTTAAAGCCATGGCACAGCTCACCAGCTCTGGATTTCCTCCTTCTTCAAGGAAAGACCCCACAGCAAACCGTGAGCCTCACCCAGACCTGGACACACTCAGCCAGGCAAATGGAGGCATTCCCAACTGCTGCTGCCAAATGGGACAGCTTTCCCACTCCTGCCAGCCTTGGCTGAGAGTGGTCAAAGCTTTTAGGACCCACGTCCCTGTCCAGTTCTTGCTGTAAGCTGAGATGGATGCTCAGAGCTACCTCGAGTCACCACCTCTGAGGGCCACCGAGCAGTCTCCTGACCAGCTGTGTGTTCTCTGTCCCCAAATCAGGGGCTGCATTGGGAATGACAAACTGGTGGGCTGGGGCAACAACCAGAGACCTCACCTGACAGAGGGGTCAGGGCTGGAACTGTGTCAGAGCCCGCCCAGGGACGTGTGTCTGCCCTTGTCCCCCCTTCCTCTGCAGCACAGCACAGCAGGGATGCACAAATGTCATCCCTTGTGTCACTTGGGGTCCCAGATGCTTTTGCTGGAAGCAGCACATCCAGGTGGACCCTGATCCATCCCTGGCCATCCCAGGAGCTGACTATGGGAGCTGCTCTGGCCCCCCCAAGCCCAGCTGTGCCCAGGCTGATGAGGCTCCTGGATAACACCTATCCCTGTCCTCCCTCTTCATCCCAGCATGGAAATGGATCCCTGCTTTCCTCTCTCTTCCCTTTTTCCCCCTTGTTGGAGGTCACACCCCTCCATTACATAATGAGGAGCCAGCTCTGGGCAGAGCAAGGAAACTTGACATTCACATAACCTGCCAGGCTCTCTCTGACAGGGATTATTAAGTCATTAGAGCCTGTTAGCAAATTTTCCCAAATACTTTTTGCCTCTTCCCAGGGGCACCTTGATGGTTAATGATCCCAAACTACAGGCTGGGCTTAAATTCACCCACTCCAGTCTAACAACCTCCAGTGATTCTCAGGGTGTGGGAGAGCTGCAGAGGGAGGGGTCAGGAGGGACCCTTAAGAAAATTGCCTCAAAAGGATGCTCCTGCTGAGTGGCAGAGGGAGGGAAGGGTTGGCAGAGGCAGCCCAGGGAGGGGAAGGGGAGAGGTGTCCAGCCCAGGGAGGGGTGAGAGGGTGATCCCCATCCTCCCCCAGTAACACACACCCGCTTTTCTCCTCGGCTGAGCTGGCAGCCCAGGGCGGTATTTCTAACAGGCAACTGTATTGCCTAACTGGAGACAGAATAAAAAATAATCATAAAAAAACCAGTCAGGCAGGCCAGTTGAGTAGAGAGGAGATAGGTTTCACCCACCTGCAGCTGACTTGTCCTCACGTTCTCAGGCTGAGCAGTGTGCACATCAACACCCGAGGATCTGAGGCTGGTGACAAGGGACAGACCCTGGCCCCAAACCTTCACCCAGCAGCAGCAGCAATTCAAAAATCCACCCTGTTATCAGGGTACCATTCTCATTTTTTGTGCTTGTTCAGAAGCAAAGTCTGGAGGAAGGGCTACAACTGCAACCCAAGGCGTAGGTAGAGTGGGAAACCCCACACAGACTCCTCTTATTTTAAACCCATGACTTTTAAAAAGAGTATTGTACACTTTAAAGGATTTCTGATCATTTGGCATTTAGAAAAGCTTTCATAATTTTTATGAGTATCAGTAAAACTAGCAATAATAATGAACTGATGGCTACCAAAGTGTGCCTCCAGGTAACTCTGAATAATTTCCACTCAGATAAGCAGTACAGCTCTCTGATCCCCGTGACCCTGCAGCCTTGAAAGCCCTTTAAAAGACCAGAGGAGGCTGTGATTTCCATCCCAAGCCACTTTTGGTTAATATCTGTGAGGAAGTCACCTGGGTATATTCAACACGAGGTTCAGCATTGGCAGGGGCTGCAGAAAAATCCCTAATTTCCCAGGCAAGTGGAAGCACCTCAGTGGTGTCAGCAGACACTGGAGCCCCCCAGGCATCCATCCCACAGCTCCCAAGACAGGAGATGGAGCCTTGCAATGGATCTCCTGGCAGGGAGAAGAGATCTCTTGGTGTCACTGACCCCTTTGCCACTGGGCAGAGACCAGGGAACCAGTGAGTCAAAAATTCACCTTCTTTCCAAAGCTGCTGGTGGAAGGAGATTTGTCACAGGAGCCTGTTTGCTCCAGAAATAAATCTCCCTTTAAGGCAGGTAAATCTCAGGCAGAATCTGTAAGATACCCTAATGTGGCATTAAGCTGAAGTTAAGGTTATATTCCTCCAGGGATGCCAGATGGGATTTGCCTTCCTTGAAGACAGGACACATATTTTAACTTTAATGGGTTGATGGAGCCCCTTTTATCTTGTAAATATGAATGAGGAAGGGGGAGCTGTTAAATAAATGGAGGGGTTTTACCTGAACCTTTTTTCCTGTCATTGGCTTGGACTGTGCTAAAGACCTTTGTTTTCTCAGTGGAAAACTCGCTCAATCATTCAGAAAGGGAACTAAATGCCTTTTGAGAACATAACCTTTATTTTCCAGATAAATGGTTCACTCAGAGCAATTTGCATGTGGGAAGCTGGTATATGGCACAGGAAAAAAAATTATATTTAAAACCCAATAGCAATGTAGGTCATGATACAAACATCTACTGCTGAGATGACTTCTCTAGGGTTGGAGAGTTAGGGAGCTCAAGGCAATGTAAAAGGATGGGGAGGATTTGTGCAGCTTGGGGCTGAGTGGGGAGATGAAGGAGTGAACTAATCCACAGCGGTCCAGAAAAACGGGGCTGGGCCCTGGGAAGATTCAGTCAGCCAAATGAGAAACTCTGCAAGTTGTTCCCACCACCCAATGGCTGCTCTGCAGGCTTGTCCCCAAGGCTGGTTTGCAAACCCAGCCCCTCTCTCATTCCAGAATTAACACCACCAGAAGTGTCCCAGTCCCTGGCAGCTGTCACTCCCACCCCAGTGACATTCGGCCACCTCTGCCCAAGCACAATTCCCACAGCAAAGCCAACCAAGGGAGCTGCTGCTGCCACAGCAACAGGGAGGGACAAGCCAGCATTCAAACCCTCGAGTCCTGATGGTTCATCTTCCTCCAGCAGCAGGTTCCCCAGAAACCGAGAAAATCAGTGCACCCTAAAACTTCTCCTCCCCCTGTCTAAGCCACTGAGAACAGACTCACTGATCCAAGTCACCAAATCCAGCCCAGAAATACTCCACAGGCTTCCAGACCTTGGGCTGGAGACCACAGCAACGCTCTCTAAAGTGAGGAAAGGACCCTGTGAGGCATCGACCCCGCTCCAGGTTGTGCCCCTGCGATGGCGTGGAGGAGGCAGAGCCTGGGAAAGGCGCCGGGAGCAGCTGCGGCGGAGCCTGGTGCCAAGCCCAGCTGCTCGTTAATTAGGGTAACATGTTGTCTCTTGTACACACCTCCAAAGACGCTGCATTAGCTTGATAAGTATTTAACACTTGGCACAGGGGGAAATTTCCACTTAGCATCCAGCAGCGCTGAGCAGCAGGGAGGGAAAGGTGGCACAGGCAGGGCAGGAGGTGGCACAGTCCTGGGGATCCAGCCTTGCCCTGCTGGGACAGCAGCAGGCAGGAGCAGAGGGGTTTGTGGGCTCTGCCATCACACTGGGAGCTTCCAGCCCTGGGACAAAGCCCTGGCTGTGCTCTGGGTTTAATCCACCCCTCTCCTGGGGGTTGTGGCTGCTCGTGCCTTTCTTTGAGCGGCTTTTGGAGCGTGCTGGCCGTGACGGGCCCGCTGCGCCGTGCACATTGTGCTGGGGTGCAGGTACCGTGCAAACACTGCCAGGGCCAATGTGCTGCTGCCTGAGAGACATCTTCATCCCCACAGCTGCCTTCCTGCAGGGGGGTTGTGGGAAAAAGCACCAGACTCAGCTCCTGGGACTGCAGGATATCCCCAGAGCTGAGGGAAACTGAGCTGGGACCCACCCAGCCCGCAGAAAAACGGTCATTGCTGCAAAACTCACCTTTTGCAAGAACCATTCCCTCCAGAGTGTGCAGGGAGGAAGGTGATCAGACTCTCCAGCTGTGGGAATGCATCCCAGCCACACATAAATTGGGGTGGGGGAGCTGGTCCCAGTCCATCAGGCACTCCCCAAGCCTTACACAGGGCCAGGCAGCAGCCCAGCCTCCTCTTTCCACTACCAGGTTACATTAGCATTTTCCATATGTTTCAATGCAGATAAATCTTTTGTCTGAATCGAAATCAGTAATTATGAGTCAGTGTTAGCACACAGCGGGTGAGTCAGGCACAGAGGCATTTTTGCCTTGTACCCTCAAGGTCTAAGACACATCGCTCTCCTGAGCCTCCCGTGTGTGGTCTTTGTTTAGAGCTTTCACAAACTTCATGGGCAATCCACCAGCGAGCTCAGCAGCAACCCCCAGCCAGAGCTGCCACCTCCTCCTCAAATCCTCAGGGTGGGAAAGCACCCTCAGCACCTGAGAAATGCACAGGTGGTCCCTGCTCACTCCATGCCCTGTTCACTTGTCTTCGGCTCTGGCAGGACGTGGGTTGTTAGAGGGGATGTTTTATTGATGGGTGTGGCTGGTTGGAGCTTTGTCTCCTCACTCCCTTTGATCCCCCCAACTCATCTGCTTACCCCATCTCCTCTCCTTACACCCCCGTGGAGTTCAGCCCCATCCTTCCCCCCACTGTGCATTTCATCCTCCCACACACCAGGCTTGGGCTACAGAGCAATGATCAAACCCTGAGAGGTGTCGTGGGCTGTAGGTTGGTTTGGTCACCCAGGTGCACAGAAGGAGCTCCAACCCAGCATCCACCCTGGAGAGCCCATCCCAGTGTGGATCCCACTGCTGAGCCAAGTTTTAAAGATATGTGGGCAGAGCAGTACATGGCCCAAATGCTGCACCTCTGCAAGGACCACATTGTTAATGTCACCAGGGTGAGACCCACACCACAGCTCTTCTGCTCCCTGACAGAGGACCTTCTTCAGGGGCTTTGTCCTAAAAAGACAAGGTCCAAAAGTTATTAGCAGGGAGAACACAGCCCAAGATATCCCCACATCCAGCATGATGATCTAAAAGGGTAGCAACACCCTGCCGAGTGCCACGAGCCAGCACTGCACACACACAGGAGGGAGAACATCCCCACTCTCCTTGTTTGAGCCACAGCAGAGATAAAAAAAAACCCTGGCATGACCCAGGAAGGAGCTGTCAGCCCCCAGCTCTGCACAGAGGAGATTAGCCCAGCGAGCCTGTGTTTGCTTTCTTTGCTTTAAAGCACGCAAACCCCAACAAAACAGACTTTGTTTACTGCCCGTCCTAAACCGCTTAGGCAGGGGGAGATGAGCTGAAAGCTTAGACACGCTGCAGAGCTCCAGCCAGATGTGGTTTCCAATGGCCGAGTTAGGCACCTCTGAAATCTGAGGTTTATTAATGAAGGTGCCTGCTGAACCATAACGAGCTGTTGTAATTACCTCGGCCGCAGCATCCCCGTGGCCGGACGGCACCGCCACGAGGGCCCGGCCGAGTGACCACAGCATCTTGGGGAGGTGAGTAAGTAGGTGAAGGTCATTCCCCACGCTGACAGGCTCTGGTGGATGGCTGGGGAGAGATAACAAACCATCAGGGGTCACCTCTGATAAGGGATAGAAAAGCTCCGGAGGCGAGGAATAATTACGTGTGAAGGGCGATGTTTTCCTCCCAATGACAAGCTCTTCACAGAGCCCTCCAGAGCTGAGGATGCTCTGCTGAGGGACCAACCACGGCTGGGCAGCACCGAGCTGTATCCCTGTGGGGTGGGCACTGGGCAGGAGAATCCTTCCCTGCAGCCCAGGTGGTCCCTTCCCAGCTCAAACCAGTGCAAGGAGCAGAAAGGAGGGGCATTCTCCTTAGGGCAACTCCATAGGTTGATCCCAATGCCCACCCCACTGGTTACCTGGGGGTGAGCTCTGGGATGCTCAGGTGGGAGCAGCTTGAAGTGCAGTCAGCCCAGAGCCCCCAGCAGATGGAATGGAAAAGCCACCATGGCTGAGGACCAGAGAAGTACCTACACCAAACCACCAGGCTGATGGAGACCAGGAAGATCGAGGATGACAAATCCCAGCATCCAGGTGGGGGTGACAAAGCAGGGGGACCAGGTGACCCTCCCCAGTGAGGGCACAGACCTGTCCTCCTCTCCTGTTCCCCGAAGCACAGCCCTGCTGATGGAAGTCAGCACCTCGCCAGGAAACACTCACTGGGAGCTTTTCACACCTGGTTTAGCCTCTTGAAGTTTCGCACCAGTGAAGAGCTGTGACCTCAGGAGGGGAGGGTATCAGCTATATTTCCCAAATATCAGCAAATTGTGTGAGAGAAAGAGATATGCTAAGGGGGCAGACTGCTCAAACCATTACCATCCTTCTTAGTACCACTTAGCTGAACCGTTAAAAAGATCCAGGGCTCCCAAAGACAATTAAGCTCAAGGGAAGCCATAAATCTCAATAAACATCAAGCCAAGTTTTCTTCACTGCTTGAAACAACAGATATAATTTCATTGGTTACTGAGCTCATGCTCCCAAAGGGATTTCAGATAAAAAGCCACTTATTCAAAACACCAAACCCAGGCTTCTCCTGTCTCTCAGGCTACCGAGGGGTCAGATTTCCCAGCATGGGAACATGTGCCCCGCGGTCTGCAGAGGTGGAGCCTGGCTGCAGCAAACCTTTGCAGATTTATGATGTCTGTGGCACGGCGCTGTGACCTGCCACCAAGGTCAGGCACCTGCCTGGGGAGGTGGCCCATCCCAACAGGAGGCAGCCATGGGGCAGGAGGAGACCTGGCTGCTGGACACAGCCCTGCATCCTCTGCTGAGCTTGGCAGGACGTGGAGCTGGTGGAGCCAGGCTCCTGCTCTGGGACCCCAGGGACCAAGGTCACGCACGGCCAAGGTTGTGGGGAGCATTTTCTGTATCTCTCAGCTGGCTGCCACCCCTCCTTGTTATCTCTGAGGTACTTGAGGAGCCCAAATGGGCAGCACAGAGCACATCAGCTCTCCTGGCTGCCCCAGGAGCCTCCTGGCACTTTGCCCTTGTGCTCTTTATCCAGCTCACCATCAGCCTCTCTCATCCATGTGCTTTCCACTGCAGAGATCAGAGCAAAAGCCATGCCAAGGCAGCACATGCCAGCCTCAAGTCCTCACTCCAGGGTTTTTTCCTGGCAAGTTCTGTGTTCAACAGGGCTGGGGCCTCGGTTTTCACAGCTCCCTGCAAGGTCGCTCCATCCGCCAAGAGCTGCTTCCCTGTGCTTTGATTTAAGTTCTGGCGTGCTTCTTGTATTGATTTCTCTCAGATGTATTTTATGGGGAATAAGCACTCAAACCAGGAGGCCAAGACCTCCTGCATTGTGCACAGCATAGTAATGGATGAGCTCCTCCTCACACTCCCTCCCTCTCCTTGTCCTCAATTCTCTCACCTTTTATTTAATCCACTTGCAAATGCAGCTGGGTGAAGGATGGCAAATGCATAAACACTTGAGATGTCCCTGCTTTGGATGCTTCCCTGGGTGAGCCAAGCAGGGGATGGCTTTGGGATGAGAGTAGAAAGACTGCTCCCAGTTTTTATCAGGGGTTTCAGCTGCAGAAGCATTTCCCAGGTTGAGAGTGTCTGTGGGGTCTCCTTGACCACTGGGCAGTGGTTGAGAGACTCAGGAAGCATAAAGAATTCAGCCTTATTTAGCACCTAAAAGCTGCAGGTGTTAGAACCAACTCAAACCTCAACTTTTCTCCCTAAGAGAAACCATCTTTACAACCAGCAATGTTCTGGTGGGATGGTAGGGAGTGTGTCCTCACTTCTGTTCTGCTGTCTGTGCAGTCTATCCAGGGCCAAACATATCCAGAACACCCCAGGGAAGGCTTTGCTGCCAGCTGAAAAATCTCCTGACCTCAGCAGAGGTGGAGACACACGGGATCCTGGGGGACAGCCTGAGCTATCCAGGTTTCCAGCCCAGTGGTTTATCAGCATCCAAGATGTGCTCTCTGGGTTTGCTGCATCCAGCACTGCTGGGGGTGACCTTGGCAGTGTTGGTGTCCTGGTTAAACCCCAGCCTCAGGCGAGACCTAAAAATCACCACCAGAAACAGCAGAACATTTCAAGGGACAAACCCTCAGCAGACTCAAGGGATGGGTTTTCCCTATTTTAGTAAACAAACTACTTGGGATCCCTATTGCCAGCATCAGGTTTCCCAAAATCCTGGATCCAGGCTGCTGAAATGACACCACTGCTGTAAAAATGAGGACTCCAAAACTCCCATTTAATATATTTTCCTCTGACGACACAAGCCCAAAGCAGTCAGGATTTGGAAGGCAGCCCTCGGTCAGTCCACGGGAGGAATAAAACCACGGTTATTGTTTTTCTCAGTGCACTGCAAAGCCTGTTTTTAAGTGAAACCTGAGCTTCCCTGCTCATCACGTGCTTCCAGGAGCTCGAGCTTTCGGAAGACCAAATACTTGGAAACTCTGGATAAGACCATTGGAGTTGCTTAATTTCCTTTATGTCCATCTGTTTCAGTTCAGCTCAGTTGCTTCTGTCCCAGACAAGACATTTGGCTCTTCTAAATAAATCTTATAGCCCATTTGGATTAAAGACTTTCTGATGCAGCCTCTGGATATAATCCCTCTGATTTGCATCTCAAAGAAATCGAGTTAAAACCGAGTAAGAACCATACACGGAGTGCTTAGAATTGCTGGAGTATGTGAAGCACTCACGAGGTCCCATATGGATAATGGTGCTTTTGTTTGGAATTTATCATGAACTCCTGCGTTCCCCTGGCTGTGGTCGCACCAGGCACACTCCGAGGCTTTCAAAGCAGACAGGGTGAAAACATAATTGACTGGTTTTGCTGTTGTCCAAGGCTCGAAGTCTTACACCCCCAGAAACCGAGAACGCTGCGGGGAAAGTGCGAGACGCACTCAGAGAGTCTGGGGCGGCAGATGCCACCACGGGGACAGCTCGGGATGAATGAAGGACCGACAAATCACCCCCGAGCTCCAGCAGCTCGGCTCTTACTCTGCTCATTCGCTCCTGAGAGACGTTTCTCACATGGAGCGAGAGCTGAGGCTCCAGCGCAGCGCTCGCAGGGCTCCGTGCGCTGCTGTGCCGCTCCCCGCGGGCTGCTCGGCTGGCGCTGGAAATGTTCTCTCATTTTGGAGCAGCAGAGCTGGGTCACGGGACGCCGGGGTGCTATTCCTGGCAGTGACGCAGCCGCCTTCCTGCCCAGGCAAATGCTTTTCCCCTTTCCATGTCCCAGGGTACCTGTCTGTGACACATGCCTTGCGAAACGGCTCAAGCGCTCCGAGATTCCCCAGATAAGAGGCTCCGTTCGAGGTTTGCTGCTGGCGTAATTTTGGCAGCGAGCCCAAGCGCTCCCTCGCTGCTGTCCCACTGAATCCTCTCAGGAGCGCTTTAAGGCTCGAGGTGTTTGTGCCCGTGAGGCGTGGGAACAGCTGCTTCCCTCTTTCTAACCTTCAGAGCGGTAAAATCCTGGGGGGGAAAAATAAATAAAAAAGGAAAACTTACATAATCGCCAAAAAAATTAAGCAAAGCTTTGCTCCACCACCAGCGCTGCCCATGGCAGAGCTGTGCTCTAGGTGGATTCAAGACCCTGCCACAGCCTCCTTCAGTGACATAATTATAAAAGGAATGGACAGGGTTGCATTGACAAACTCCAAACCTCCTCCCAAAGATCCCAAGATTATCAGCTCCTCTGCACGGTGGGGAACTGAGTCAGAGCAGGGAGGTGGTTTGGGTATCAGCCCTGCAGGGTTGCTGCAGAGGATCAGATACACAGCGGGACACGGGCAGGAATCCCTTTGCCAGGGCAAAGCAGACACCCACGCTGCTAATAATGATAATAATTAATTACAAGGACAGAGCAGAACTGCCCCAGCCTGAACCCTTACCCAGAAAAACCTCATTTTCTCTGGATGAGAAGAGCCTCAGTTGTTTACCACTGGGGAACAGGGGGGAGAGCCAAGCTGGACCCAGCACTCACCATCACCCCCTCCCCTCTGCCACAGCCCCAGAGCCATCACAGGGCCATTAAAAGCCAAATTCATTTCCACAGCTGAAACCAACTGCCCGTAATACAGAATCTGCTGCAGCTGTGGTTCAGTGTGGCACCTGAGAGCTGGGAGGTTAATGACACAGGGCTGTCAGCAGCCTTAATTATATTCCCATTTTTCCAGGCCCTGATTAGCTTTAGAGCTCATCTGGTGTCAGAAATTTGGTGCCTAAGCTTTGACAAAAGTGTTTCATTATTACTTAATAAACGGGCAGAGAGGGAGGGCACGTCTTTAAGCTCTGGCTTGTAAAAGCTTCCTCTTTTTTTCAGCTTTTTTTTTATTTAACCTCCCAATAGCTCCCTTACCTCAGCCTTTGGGCTGACCCTGTTCTCAGTGCCCAGCCAAGAGCCCCCCACATTGCTGAGACCCCCAAACCTGTCTCAAATTCCCCCATAAATGTACCCTGTTCAGCTGAGAGCCTGCTGCTCTCTGACAGCTGATGGCCAATTAATAAGAATCATTTATTACTGTTCTATCAGCCCTAAAATGAGCCAGGTGTTTGCAGGGAAAAATAATAAAATAAAAGGAGATTTAAAAACAATAATAATAAAAGCACAAGCTTCGTATCAAGAGATCCAAACAGCTTAAAATCTAAAGCAGAGCTTAGATGCTTCTTGAGATTCAATTTCCTCCAGCTCTCAGTGAAGTTAATTAGCTTGAATATTAATAGAAATGGTGAGAAGGAGCCTGGTATCTTTTAGCTTCTTCTCTAAAACCAGTGAGCTCCACCACAAATCTCTCTGGGACCGATGCCCCCCCAGCAGCTCCCTGTTTTCCCCCAAAGGCAGCTTGATACCCAATTCCTCTTGAATTCCCCCTCAAATTTTTGTACCCCTCAATGTTTGTCTTTTTTTCCTTCTTTTTCAGGCAATTTCTGGAGTAGAAATTTGGGCAGATAATCAGAAAATACTGTGAAGCCATCGGGAATATCGAGACCGAAATCACTGGCGCTGCCTGGGTGGCTGGAGAGGATTTTGAAGAGTTTTTGGCTCTCCAGCATCGAGAGCTGGATGTTCCCTTCCACCTGGCCTGACAGTCAATCCCCTAAATCCCTCCTGTGTCTGTGAACATGGATAACAACATTTTCCCTGTCTCTGTGAGGATGACAGGGGCCTGCCCAGAGGAGCAGACACGTGGGGTGGGGTTTATGGTACAAGTTGTTGCTGGTCTCTCTCTGGGCTTGGCCAGGTTCACGGCAGTTGCTTGAGATGAAGGACGGTCTCAATGACTTTATCCTTGACCTCTGATCAGTCAGAAACCACGGAAGTTTCCAGCACCTCCAACCACTTAATGTTTAACTTCTGCCATAGCTTCTGGAGACTGATACAATTTTGGCTTTGCAAAGGCAACTGGGGCTCGAAGGAGCTGACTGCAAATCATTAGCAGGACTGTTCTCACCCTGGTTCTTGGCTTTTAATTGCCAGGCAGAGTGACATGAGACATGCACTGCAGAAAGCTGCAACCACATGAAATTCGCCTCGTTTGAGGTTTGGTTCCAGCAGAGCAGCCAGTGATAGGAACCAGGCTGATATTAACGGAGCCACTTAAGTGTGGAAGCACTGGAAGTTTGGCTCAGAAGCCTTCCAGAGGTCGGAGATGGGCAGGGAGCAACAGCAGTATTTAGTGAATGGCCTCAGCTCAGCAGGAAGGTGGGTTTTGGCACAGTCTCACCACTGTATCTCTGTGGGTTTCTGCCAGGTTTGGGTCCTGCCCCTGATTAAAACAGGCCCCATCAAAAAGGGACCCAGGGGAGGATTGGTGACTTCTGCATGTCCAACCTGTAAATTATTCCCATGTCCAGGAATACCTGAAACTATTGGAAAGAATCCATCTCCTTCCCTTTCCCCTCCACATGAAAATAAAAAACGTATTTGTTTGGGAGGGAAAATCAGCTGGAACAGGACTGGTTTTCCATCAGTGAGGAAAGCTGAGGTGTGTCATGGTGGCCGAGGTAGCCGAGCCTGTGGACATTCCCTCTGAATGGAGAAGGACTTTGGTCCAGCTGCCTCCCAGCAAGGCACCAGTAACACCAGTAACACCAGCCCTGCAGCCTTGCCCCCACGGCGCTTCCAGAGCTGGTAACGAAGGGCAAACACCCAACACTCATTGCATGGAACCCACCCAGGCTAATAACAGTATTAATTACAGCACAAGGCCCCTTCTTCCCACTGTAAATCTCTATTAGCAATAAACTGGAAGGGTCATAAAAGGGAGTTTACAATGAACCCACCAGGCAATATGTGCCTGAATCCTTGGCTTTGTTGCAGCTGGCAATAAAGCCGTCTTTTATTAGAGCACATACCCTGCCCTGGAGATAACGTACAGGGCCCAGGACTCCTCGAAGAAATGATGCAAAGCTGTTTTGTTGCACTTTGATTTGCTGCAGAGCCGTGTGGAGGTGGGAAAGCCGAGGGATCCGGGTAACAGGCTCCGGTTGCCTCGCTCCCAGCCTGACACTGAATCACCGAGAGGGAACAGCCTCGGTAATTCTACATCGTAAATGTTCCCCTGCCCTGCAGGGGGGAAAAACTCGAGTAAACAGGAGAAAAAAAAAGGGGGAAAAAATAAAATTTAAAAAAAAAAATGTTGGAGGTAAATTAAGAAACACCAGGAGATCTCTTGTGTGAGAAAGGAGTAGCAAGCAGTTGTGGTGGTATCATGGGCAGTGATTAATGTTTAAGCTTCTGTTTTTGTTTATAAAAGTCAGGGGCAGATAGTACTGAGTATCTTAGAAATAGGCACAGATCCATCCAGGGGCATGAGGGCCAGGCCTGGAAGAGATTTGTAGGCTTCAAAGTCCCAGGCAGGCTCGTTCCAAAAGACGAAAAAAAATTTTAAAAGAAGCAAAAAACCCCCAAAATAATCAAAGGTTGATATTGCAACTTGTGGGACATGAGAGAAGCAGCCAGACCAGCACACAGGTCTCAGAAAAGATGTCCCACTTTTGCTTGCCTCCCCAGCACCCACAAAACTGGACTTTGATGCTCCTTGTAGGTCCCTTCTGACTCAGGCTACACTGCGGTTCTGGGAAAGTTTGCTTTGCTGAAGGACAAACTCCACCACTGACAGGATCACTGACAGTATCTGGACAGTGCTGCCCCTCTGCCCCTCTCCTGTCCCAGCATGAGGTGCCTTCAAGCCCTAAAAAGGGCACTCAGAGTCCTTGGGCTTGCAAGGCCCCTTAGGAGGCACCAACACCCATTAAGCTCAGTCAAAGGCTGCTGTAGACACCAGTGTGAAATCACCAGTTTTATTTAGCTCTCTGCTTAGGTAGGATTGTTCTAAAGTGCAATTCAGCCCTGTTCTCTTATATCTCTTGCAGTCTTCAAAGTAACAATTCTGCCACCTCTGGAGCCATTTCTCTGCTGTTTGTAGCCTTGCTGGAGCTTCAGTGTTTAGCTGGAGGGCTTCATCTCCTTCAGACAGCCACCTGTCAATTACCCATCCCCTCCATAAATAAAATAAACAGCCAGTGGCTTTTGTTATACCCATAAAAAGTCGTTCTCCCTCTGTGTTTGCAGTAAAGCTGGTGGCACTGTGCTAGGAGAAGGCAAACAGATTTTTCCAGGGAGTTTAATACCTGGCTCCAGCACTGAGGTTTGGACTTTCTTTCAAGCTGAAATTCAGCCACAGCCCTTCACACTGCTGCCTTTATGCTGGAGCTGCTCTGAGGTTGTTTCCATTCTCGTAAACATTCACAGTTTGGGGGCTGCTCTTGGACAAGTTATTGCTCAGAGAAGCTGTGGCTGCCCCTGGAAGTGTCCAAGGACAGGGCTTGGAACAACCTAGGATAGTGGAAGGTGTCCCTGCTCATGGCAGGGGTGGAATGAGATGGGCTTTGAAGTCCTTCCAACCCAAACCATTTGGGGTTGTGTGTCTGCTGCCCCGGACAATGGCGAGACCCCGCCGTGGTTGTCAGATGAACAGGACAAGTGCTCTCCTCAGTGTGGCCTTTTTAAAATTCTCTTCTCCTTCTTCCACCTGCTCCAGACCTGCCATCCTCAGGGAAAACTCATCCCACTTCTCCTGCACTCTTCCCTTTCCAGGTTAGAGCTTTTCCCAGCTGGGTTTGCAGGCCAGACACACTCTCAAAGTCAGGGGGAGAAAAATAACACGCTGGAAGCACTGGAGCCCTGGGCCTGGCTTTTTAAAGATGAATATTCCACAGAGAAATTACTCATTGTTTTTTGTGGCTCTTTTACAGAGACAGAGAAAGAAAAGAAACTGATGTAATAGGAGATATTAGCCAAGACATCTGACTAAGGCACCTCACTCCCCATCCATGACATCCAGCCTGCTTGGAACTTCTGCTGCCAGCCCCAGCCTGGGCTCTGCTCCTGCTGCCTGATGGGGCACGGACAGGGGATCCCCATCTTGGGGGGGTCTGCAGGAATCAGAATCACCTCAAAATCATCCTCTGAACCCACCCCACAGGGGAAGCAGAGGAAGCTGAGGAGCACCACCAGCTTGCAGCCAGGCTTGGAAGGGACCTTGGCTCTCTGCTGGGCCCTTTGCCACCAGCCTGTCCTTCCCTGTGCAGCCAACAGTGCCAGATAGGCAGCAAGGCCACAGCTCCTGAGTCATCCCCATCCAGCCCTCCCCAGCTCCAGCTCCCATCCACCCCCATGACGCACATGTGGGAGGGGAGATTTTATATATATATGTATTTTTACTGCAGCCAGTGGCCCTGTTCCTGAGGACAGAGGAATTATTACCCGCTGCTTTCATGGGATAATAAAGAGCATGTGTTGTACCCTGCATAAATTTAGCTTCTGAGCTGATGAGCGAGGAGATTTTTTCCCCTTCTCTGCCCTGGACTGTGCAGATGAGTGTTCCTATTTATCCAGCAGGGCAGTGGGAAGGGATGGCTGGGTGAGAGGTGGGAACAAGGCACACATGTGCATGCACAGGGACACACACTGAGCCAGAGAAATGCTGCAGCCCTCTAAATCTACCCAGCAATCCCGCGCTAATCTGCTCAATCGCAGCCCCAAATATAACTCGGGGACAATAAATAAACTAACAGGAGTTAAATAAGTTCAACTTCTTAACCTTTGCACGGATCAACCTCCACGTTATTTCATTTTTCCCTTGTTTCTCTCTAACCTCCATGTCTTGTTCCACTCCTCTCCCTCCCTGTTGGCTCCAGGGCCAGCAGGGCACAGCAGCCAGGTGAGCTGGGAGCACAGGCAGAAGACCCAGATCTGTGAAAAAAATAAATCACCAACCACTTCCTTTCTGAAACCTGGGGTTTTTTGCTTCCTGCTCTGCATCCCAGATCTCAGAAGGTTCCATCTCCAGGAGGACTGACACCCTCAGGGTGCAGGAGTTTAAAAACCCTGGGCTAAAAAGCTCTGGCTGTGGCTCCTGCTTGTAATTCCCACTCTTCCAGTTGGGAGTGAGATGAGCCATGGATTTGAGATCTGTAAAACACCTGGTCCAGCACGTGCTGGAAGAGAGTTTGCTGTGTCTTCCTGCCCCTCACCATGAATCATCTGCTGCTGTGCCACACACTCATGGGGAAAGTACAGTGCTGGTAGCCAGCAGATGCCATGCTAGAAGGGGACAGTCCCAGCTGCACTGCTCAGCACATCCTCCTGCTTTATTACCCATCCTAGCAGGAGTAAGTCTGTCCTCCCAGCTGGACTCGCTGTTCCCTCAAGAATGATGCCTTGCTGCTGCTGCCATCTGTACAGGCCACAGATTTTTTAGGTCTTTTTTGAGATGGTCAGTACAGCCACCATCCTGCTTTGCCAAAATCCCAGGAGGGTTTTTTTCCCTCTGAGCTGGGAAAAAGAAGCTGTTTTCCAGACTCCCGCCCTCGGAGGATGAGTCGGAGGAAATTAGCAATGATGCACCACTAAAAAAATCAAATTGTTCGAGCAAGTTCAAAGCTGAGCCAGTCTGGAGACATCTGCACACCACATGCCAGGAGCAGTGAAACACCAATAAATTCTTGCAGGATGGCACTGATGGAAGGGAGCTCAAGCATTGCTCAACCCAACTGGGGAAGCTCCCAGTGCTTCTGTTCTGAGGTGCCTGAAAGGAGAGAGAGTTGAGGGAAGTGAGAGAAGAATAACATTTTTTTGGGAAAAAGTTGAGCTACTCAAATTCATAGAATCACAGCATGGTTTGGGTGGGAAGGGACCTGAAAGATCTCATTCCAAGCCCCTGCCAGGGGCAGGGACACCTCCCACTATCCCAGGTTGCCCAAACACCATCCAACCTGGTCCTGGACGCTTCCAGGGATCCAGGGGCAGCCACAGCTTCTCTGGGCACCCTGTGCCAGGGCCTCAGCACAGTTACCTTCATTTTGGATGAGGTTATTGCTCCAGCTTCCAGAATATGGTAACCACTGAAGTCTATTTTCTGATTGAAACCCAGAATCATTAGGCCAAATCTAATGAAAACCTTTCTAAAATTGGAAGGCAACCACAAATTAAAATGGCAGAGAAAAATGGAGACGAGAGTCCAATTTTATTTCTGGAGAAAAGGCTGGGTTTAAAATAAAAATAAAAGAGCTTTTCCAGGTGAAAAACGTCCATCTTCTTTACCAGAGATCCATAACTCCATAGGATCAGGCACTCAGGCCAGCTGATCTGTGGCTGTTTGCAAAAGGCTTTTGCTCTGCCCATGGAGCTCAGAGTAAAAAACTTTACAGTGTTCAAAGAAAAGTGAGTAAACAACCCAAAATCAAAGGTCCAAGAGCTTCTCATCCAAATGGCCTCAAGATCACGCACGGTGGAGGAGGAGGTGTCAACCCAAATGGGAAAATCCCACTGTACCTGAGCAACATGGGAGCTTTGCCATCAACTCCAACAGAGGCAGGAATTATTCACTGTGTTTTTCTGAACTTCTGTGTCATCCTCAACTCCATCCCTCTGGATTTTGTGGTTGAGGAAACGCCAGGCCTGGAGCAAGGCAGTTGTAGGAAAGCTTTAGGTCCACATTTAGTAAGCACAAATATCCCCTTGTGAAAATGCCTGTCAGTGTGGTGGGAGGATTCCTCCACCTTCAAGACTGGGATGGATTCTGCCACCTTCTCCAGGCTGGGATGACAGGAATGCTGTGGATGGGTTACCTCAGTGGGAATTCCCACACTGACAGGTGCCAGACTCCATCCCCAGTGCCCACAAACTGGGTGAAGCCCCATCTCCCCACCCAGCTCCAGTAGTTCCATGGCCCCACAGCCATGGAAAAATTAGGGTCAAGCATAGTTTGAACACCATGAGCAGTCCCATACCTGCCCCACAGCCTTATACATGAAAAGGACTCCTGCTCTTCAGGCACAGAAATTCAAATAAATCAAAATCTACTCTCAGTGTCTGAAATATCCATCAGTTGTGGAGAAAGGAAACAGAGGGAAGGAGCAGGGTTAGGGCTGGCCCACAGCAGAGGAACAGAGATGTGAGAGCAGAGCCTGGTGCCTGCCTTTCCTCTGAGAGAGGAGTTTCACACAGAGCTGAAACCAGATTGTCAGAGCAGGGAGTTTGCAGAAGTGCTTCAGTGCAGGGGGACTCCCATGGGGATGCTCGAGACCAGACTTTCCTAAAGTGCTCACCTGATCTGCTGTGCTTTTTGGAAAGTCTGACACACAGAGCAGATAGCTCTAGACACTGCTGTCTCATATAGGTATGGCTGACTCAGATAAATATATAAATATATGTGTGAGTGGCTTAACACACTTCCCTTTCTTCCTCCTCTCTCCCCCCAAGTTTTGCATGTCTGAAGCTGTTTCAGATAAAAGATACTTAAAAATGAACATGCATTTGGGATGTCTGGGAACTGAAGAAGTCAGACTGCAAGGAAACCAGACAGGGTTAGAGCCCAAAAATCCCTGTCTCCTGCCAGGAATCTCAACGCACTGCTGACTGCAGGTTGGGAGGCTCCGTGTGCTCAGCAGCAGCAGGGGTTTTTCCAAAGTGTATTCCATCAGCAGTAATGGGTCTTTCCTCATAAGCTCTGTTTTCATAGTAAATCTTCAGTCTTACATTGCATTACAGAGTTCAGCTGCCGCTAATCCTTAAAAACAATTCATTTCCAACTGCAAAGTGCAATAAAGAAAGGATAATCACTATTAATATTAGTTATTGTTATTGATTTCAGCTTTAAAGAATTGATTTTCAGTCCTGGCTGCATTTATGAGTCTCTTTGCTGAAGATGCATATACAGGGCCCACCACTATTTTTAGATCCTTGCCCCAGCTCCAGGAGGAAGAGGATGGAGAAGGCAAGGGAGAGACCTGGTGGGAAGATCCTGATGGGTGAAGGAGGGCATCTCCATATGGCTTCACCTGCAGACATGGAGGAAAATACAGAGATTAAAAGGAAAATCATCAGTGCTTTCTTCCAGCGAGTCCCTGCAATACCAGTGGGTCCTCCCAGTCCCTCATGAGCCATAAATTCAGCTTTACCCCCTGCCTGTGAGTCTTGATTTGCCTGAAGTTCTCCTGCCTGACACCTCTCCCCGCTCCACCCACAGTTTGATTGCTAAATAAAACATTAAAATATAAATAAAATGGTTTCAGCAGAGGTGACCCTTTCCTGTGGGGGGCTCGGCAAATCTGAGTGAAGGCCCCAAAACAGGCAATAATCCCAGGATGGGGTGGGATTCCTGGGATGATGGTTGGGGCAGGAGCTCAGGAGAGGGATGAGGATGGACAGGTGAGAAACATTTTGCCATTTGTGGTCGAAGTAGATGCCCAGGAAGGGATGTTGGGAAGAGAAAGTAAAGTTTCACTTCCTTATTTTTAAGGCAAAAAGGGGGTTGGGTTTCTTGAATCAACATCGTGCTTCAAAAAGTCACTAAAGTTCTGTCTCAAGGGCATAAAAATATTGAGAACCTCAAAAGCAGAAGGAACGGGGTTGGTTTTTTAGGCCACCAAAATGTTTCAGTGGGCTTGGATTGAAAAAATTTCCAACATATTACTTGGGAAGAAATTTTGGAAATTTTTTGCAATTCCAATCACCCTGCAGCAAACACTTCTTTTCCCCAGTTGTTTGGAAATGGCAGTTTATATAAAAAAATTCCATCTATAGCTCTATTTTCTCTGAGATTTAAAAGCTCTCCCTCTAGATAGTTTGAATATAATCTGGTGAGGATGTGGGAATGAAACTGGAATAAAAACCCTTAGCCAAGCCTGCAAAATAATTAAATGAACGTTTAACCAAGATCATTATTTTCCACAGTTTTATTTATATGCAAGATTGGATACAATGGTCTGGAATATTGTTCCACGCTATTACTGTGCTATAAATTATTCGAGCAAAGCACAGCAAGGCATCATAATGCAATATATTTTTATAGTGCCATAAAGTAATTACGCACCAGACAACAAAATCCTACAGAAGTGACATATTTTATGCTTAAATTATAATTACATTAAAAGCGTCTCTTCCATTTGATGTTTATGGAGCGCACACAACGGCTGTCGGGAGGCCTGGGAACAAAGGGGATTTCTCACAGAGAGCTGGGCAGGGCCTGGGAGATGCAGCTGGGGAATTTTCCTTGGATTTTGGTGTTTTCAGAGTATTTCTGACAATTTTGGCTCCGTCTCAGCAGCCAAACTCAGAGTAACACGACGGTTCCTTGGGTTAGGCCTACGGATACAGGCCCACCTAGGAAAATAATGCAATCTAAGGGTGTTTCAAGAATTGGGCTGGGATTTTTCCCTTTTTTTCACATTCCCTGGACATGAGGGATGAGTGAATTAACATTTATACCCCCCAGATCTCAGCTACAAGGAAATACAACCACCTCCCTCAAGAGCAGCCTCAAACCATCTTCTTCCAACACCGTTTTTCTACAAATGTCGTGATGTTCTGTGGATAAATTCAGTCCAGAAGTGGGAATAACACCCTAAAAATTGCACTTAGAGCAATGGGTGGGAAGAGCCTGAAAAAAAGGAAGAGTTCTTTGGTGGGAAGGGCCTGGAGCCATGAATTTTTCACCTCAGAGATGTTGCAGCCTGCGGGAAACCTCTCCGAATGGGGCCTAGAGATTTTTCCTAGCGGATGGTGCCTGATTTGGGTTAAAAACAACAAAAAAGAGATCGGGTCAGTGATGCAGAGAGGGGCTGTTAACCCAGGGAAGCTGCAGGAGGAGTGAGACGAGCCATGAGGCAGAGATGGCTCCATGGTTGTCCTCAAGCCAGGAGCTCCTTCTGGGAGCGGCCCAGAGGGTGGGAAAGGGGCAGGTCGGCCATGGGGCCGTATGGGAGCAAAGCCCCACCTCGGGAGGGCTCAGCGTGTGCAAAGCAGTTGTTTGTGGCAGGGGAATAATGGCTCGAGCCTGCGAGGAAATGGCTTCTGCGGTTGCAGCCCAGCTTTTCCTGGAAAGTGCCCAGCTCCCACCTCGCAGCTCGGCTCTTCCTGCGTGACTCAGCCCAGCCGGCTCCCCAAGGTGGGCGTGTGACACCCTTTAGAGGCGCTGACATCTTCCTAGAAGTGTGACAGAGACCGTAACCGGCAAGGCAGCAAGGGGCAGCAGCCAGGGGAGAGGATGGAGGGCTGGGCCCCGGCTCTGCCAGGCCTGGGTTCGCTCCCCACGTGTCCTGCCAACTTCAGGAGATGTTTTGCAGCTGCGTGCCTCAGTTTCCCCATCTGACTGGGAGCCCTTCGTGAAGGGAAGGAGGCCAGGAGCAGTTGTGAGCCAATAACACTGTGCAAACACTGCCACACTCAGGAGCGGGGTGAAGATACACAGAGTCCCCTTCCAGAGGCACCCGAACCTACAAAACCTGTGCTGTGAACAGGGGCAGCTAAAGGTCCTGGGAAGGCTGCAGTGGTCTGTCTATTTCTGGGTCTTTCCTCCCATTAACAAACTAACTAACTAACTAACCACCTAACTAACTGACCAACTAGCCTAGCTGTTTATCTGCTCTCTCTCTTTCTCTATCTATCCACCCCCTGCATGTGGAATGGCCCTGCTCTTCCAGAGCTGACCCCCTTCAGAACAAATCCATCCTCCCAGAGTTGGTGTTTTGCTAGAGAAAGGTCACTCCAGCTGTTTGTGTGAGAGCTGAGGCCAACTCGATATCCTTCCTGTCCTGACATCCTTTTCCAGGCTGAAGCCCTTTCTGGAAGCACACAGAGGAAAAGCACAGAACAATATCTGCCTTTACTTCCCCCTCCTGGGCTATATCCTTCAATGTCCCACTATCCAGGGGTTCTGCTCCATGCTGGAAGGAGGGATGGCTCTTAAATCATGTTTACACATGGCTGCTCCCCTGGTTTACCTAACAAACAGCGAGAGCTCCTGGTGTGTGGGAGCAGCCCTTAAATTCAGCGACCCAGAGAGCTCAGAGCTCAGAGCGAGTTCGAAAGCCTTTCCTGGCTGCTGTGGTTTCTCTTCTCTCAGATCTTTGTGGTGACATGCCCAGACAAAGTGACAAGACCTACACAAACTCTGTCAGCCTCATTGTGCTTCCTCCAGCATCGAGCTTGTCTTGCGAGCTCACTCCCAGAGAAAGAGCAGCAGAGATGCTGCAGGCTCTGCTGGGAGAGGAGAGGGCAGGGGTTAAATTCAGGCCTTGGAGAGCTGAAATATTCCAAACATAAGGCGGATGTGGCACTTCCCAGACTGCATGTAAATGAGAGACACATGCTCCCTCCGCTATGGCAGCACATGTGCGCTGGTTATTTGGAGGACCCACACTGACACTTATTTTTGTTTCCACCCAGTCAGGACTGGAAGGATTTTGCTCCAGCCTTCCATGGCAAAATAGCACGGAGTCTGTTTTCCCCCAGGACTGAGAGCTACCTTCAATTTCTGGACCAAAAGAACTCAGTGTTGCCCTTTCGAGATGAGCTCCAGATCCCCCACCAGCCCTGGAGCTTTCTCTCCCTCTGAACCCAGCCAGGAGCAACTCAACATCAGGAAACAATTCCAGGGACTGTTCCACATTAGCCACAATCCAATTATTATGCACAGCCTGGTGATGTCTTCCCACACCCCTTCCTTGGCCATGGCCATGCCATCGATGGCATTGGGCAGGTTGGAGATGACCAACCCAGGGACAGCCTGGACAGTCCAGCCCAGGGACAGACTGGACAGTGGCAGCACGGGAAGGGACATGGCAAAGTCTGTGCCTCTGGCTGTTTGTACAAGCCCAGGTTTGCCCCAGTGCTGGCAGCAGCATCCTGAGGGTGAAGTCCAGTGCTACGCTGTCAGTGGGCAAAGGACACAGGCACTGTGGAGGCCTTCAGGCAGCCAGAAGATCAAAAGGGACAGATGTCCATGGAAGACAGACTCAGAGAGCCAGGGTGAGAAAGGGTTTCATGTCCTGGGCATGGGCAATGCCCTGAGAAACTCTCCAGTGCAGCAGTGCTCAGGGCTGGCTGCAAGGCTGCTCCAACTTCCCTCCTGGGTGTCTCTGCTGGGTATTTTGCAAGAAGAAACTCTTTTCTGGCTCAAACCAGCCCTGGCTTCAAGCCAGGACCTGTGGCTGTGGTCAAGGCAGGGCTGAGGCACCACTAACAAGCCCAGCTCTCTGTGCATCAGCCCCCACACAGCCCTGACTGCTCAGTGTGACTTTCGAGGCTTCCCACCCACCACAAGCTCTTCATCTCCTCCTCCTCCATGTCACCCTGGCTCCTTTTGAGCCCAATTTCAATTTATTTCTTCTTTGAATGTGCCCCTGGGCTCAGCGCCCAGCCCAGGCCCTGCCAGGCTCCCCGCAGGGACCACAACACGGATTACAGCGATCTGCAAACAGGATTTGGGGTCCTGGGAAAGGTCCTCCCTGCCATCCCTCCTCGCCTCTTCACTCTGAGCTCTGCACTGGCGAGGCAGGAGCGCAGCACTGCAGGCTCTGCCTTTCTGCAGGGTTATTGCTCTGCTCGGCTGGTTGGAGTCGCTTTCCCTCGGAGCCGCCGGCGCCACGGCAGCGCTCCAGGCGTGCAGCAATCCCTCGGGAGCACAGCATCTGCTGGATCCCCCCTGCAAGGGTGTATTCCTGTCTAGCAGCTACCACACGACTGGAGCAGAGCGAGGGCTGGCCCAGCTCCACGTGGAAATGGCCTCGTGTCACCCAGGAGAGGCTGGGCCCCTGCTGTCCCCATCAGCCAGATGTGACTTGTCCAGCGATGCGTGAGCGCCTGGGCTTCAGCTTTCTTGGTTTTCCTTCCTTCCCAGCGCCCCCAGCCAACAGCAGGGATGGAGGAGGAGGCTGAGACGCCAGGGATGAAATCTGCTGTCCCCTGGCACGCGAGCCCTGTGTTCCCAGTGACAGATTCAGCCTTGACCAACTTCTCCCCCATGACACCAGGAGCTGCCAGGTTACCGGACCTCTCGGTGAGTTTTGGTACCCAGCCATGCACAAAGATCCTCCTCTGGTGGAAGGAGAAGGGCACAGAAGACTGAAAATGAACCTGGGTCCAACATCTGGTTCCCCCCAGTCCCAAAGGGGCAGAGGAACTGGTGTAACTGGTCAGTTTAACAGGTGGGAGGCTCACACTGGGCACGTACAGCACCAAAAGCCATTCCAGAAAGGATGCAGAAAGGCTTTTTGCAGCCATACACCAGCTTGGTTTTCCCTGCTGGATTCAGGTTGAGGTGTTGCTGCCTGTTGAACCCAGAACTGATGAAAAAGAACCCACCTGGAGCAGCCCCCGCTGCATTTTTTGGCTCTGTGATGCCCAAACCCACCCCACAGCCAAAGCTCCCAGACAGATCAGGAGTTTGGAGCTGCTGGGGCTTGCCCAGGCTGGAGAGGGTGTTTGTGAACCCACTCACAGCACCACAGTGAGGGGAAAACAGCCAAGGGGGGCTGGGGGAGACAAAAAATCCAAAACATAAACAGACCTGGGAAGGAGGGAGGGCGTCCTTGCTTTTCATGCCCAGGTGAGGCAAGGCAGGGAGGAGGAGTGTTTTCCTCTGGATCCACCAGGCCCTGAGCTCCAGGGCTGGCTGGCCTCACCCCTGAGAGCACAGTCCCTGCTGTGGTACCTCACACTGATCCCCCTCAGAAGGCAGCAGCTTTGGGGAGAGCAGAGCTGGGGTTCCCCACTCTGCAGCCTCCTCCATCCTGGGGAGCTCTGGAAACTTCCCTGCCCAGCCAGGAGCAGTACCACGAAACCTGGCAAGGGCACAGCTGATGCTTCCCTCCCACTCCACACAAATCAGCCTTTATCTCCTGGCTAAGTGGGCAAGAGGAGCCTCTTTCCGAGGCTGAGAGAGCCGGGAGCCAAGGCATGGAAGGAAGGGGCAGCGCCTACAATGGCTCTTTGTAACGGGGCTGAGGAAGGCTGGGGAAGCAGAACAGGTTTGCTTCACAAAGACCAAAATCCTCCCAGGAGCAATTACCATGGGATCTGAGGGTAAGAAAATCCCCAGCTGCCTCTGGCCCCTGCAATTTGGATGTGAGGACAGGCTGACCTGTGAGGACACAGGTAACAGGGTGAGAAGTGTTCAGAGAGGGCTCCTGGGGACGCTGCCGGAGGTGGAACTGCTGATCAAAAATGCTGCACGGCCAAGCAGCTCCCGATGGAAACAAGATGTGGGGAAGGACTGACTCCTGCTTAATTTGGAGCTGGAAAAGATCACACTCCCTTAGATGGCTTGGAAGCATATTGATCTGACTGTCGTGGTCCCAGGCTGTCGTGCCGTGTCAAAACAAGGCGTTTTGATCAGACTGAAGCAAAGGAAATGTTGAATTTTTCCTTCAGGGAAAGAATTCCCAGGACTGTGAATTTCATCCAGGCTCGAGATTGCCCTGCTTCAGCATTTCCCATGGGACAGGGAGGTTTTATTCTTTTTCCAAGCTCTTGTCCTCAAGACCTTCTTCTGAAATTCTGAACTTATTCTTCCCAGAGGGTCAGGTTTATTCATAACTGAGGATGCCAGAAGGCCTTTTAAGCAGTATTGTAATTATAACTGAAATGTCCAGAGACTCCAGAAAGAGCAGAGGCTGAAGACAAACACAAAATGCCTCAGGACCCTTGAGGAAATGAGGAGATCTGGCACACGGATTTGGACAGCCATGGATATGCCATGGAAGCCCTCATTAGTGTTATTCCACATTATGTTTATGGCCATAATATCAACACAGAGCTCCCACAGGGAGACCGTACAGGAGCCTCACAACAAACCATGGTGAATGGAGAAACATCTCCCACCTGCTGCTGTCAAAGGCTTTTTCTCCTCTGAACGCAGCAACACAGACTCAGAGACTGAGCCCAGGCACTGCAGCTCGGCAGCTTTAGCCCACAGACACATCCTGAGTCACGGGATGGGTTTCTATTCCTGTTTTCTGTGCCTTTGCAGGCCAGCTTGGTGCGAGATTGTGTCACCCACATTCACACAGACGTCTGTGTTGAGGCACTTCTCGGCCCTGCCACCTCCATCTCCTGCTGTGCCGGAGGTTTCCACCTCCACCTGCCTGCACAGGGCAGGAGCACAAGCACAGCCTCATCCCAGGCTGGCTCAGGTCGGTGCCAGCCTGCAGGAACACGCTCCAAAATGTGGCATCTCGTCATGGGAAGCAGACAACTTCCAGAACACGCCTGCCTGTTTCAGCATCAGTCCCCACATTTTGGTCCTTCAACCACCCATACCTGTGAAACACATTCCCAAATCCCCTTCCCACCTGCTCCACCTCAGACTGGCATGACCTCAGGGGTAAACCAGTGGATTGGGATTCTGCTTGCTGTTGATAACCTACTCACAGCCCAGAAATGGGATCAGCTTTTGCTCATGGCATCAGATCCACCAATGGTTCCCAAGGGTTTTGTGGCCTCTTCAATGTCTTGTTCAGACCTACAACCCAAAATGCAGCGGTTGACCTAAGTGGTCCTGAAGGCCTAAGAGATATTTGGACATGAGTAAGACCCCACCCCAGCAATGCCAAGGCCCAGCTTCACTCTGAAACCTGCTGAACCTTCTTTTCTGCCTCACTCCTGCCAAGACCATTCCAGCTGACCTTTTGCAGCTCATTTTTCCCACCCACGAGAAGTCGGCATCGATGCTTCAGTCTTTGCAAAGTGCTTGGAGCTCTACAAACTGCTCAGTGCTGCTGCAAAGGCAGATGTTGTTGAAAGCAGGGTTTGGGCTCTGTTTGGCCCAAAAACTGCAGCTGAATGTTTGGATTTTGATTTGGCCACACATGCAACAATTAGTTAAAGTTTAAGCAATGTCCAGAAGTCCTTTTGGCTTCTATGAAGCCAAAGGACACCTCTGAAGTGAGATGTGGGGTTAAATTAGGATTTCCAATGGAGTCTAATTGAATTAAACATTCAGCTCCCAGGAAATGCCTGAATCCCTACACCTTTCCCAAAACCCAGATGTGAAGATGAGGATATTCACCTGGATAAAGACTTGAAGGGTTTTATGCCCAGCTTGTCTTTCCCAAAACATCATGTTTTCCATGAAAAGGAGCCATTCAGGAAATGAGTGACTCCAAGCCTCTACAAACATTGAAGCCACACAAGCAGGGACAGTGCCCAACAGTGGCACTGCTTTTGTGTCAGTGGCTCATCCCTGACAACGATGGAACAGCTCCTGATCCCACGGTGACACCAGGAGCACCATGACTTTGCAGAGCTTTTGAGAACTCGAGTTCTCTTCTGCTTAAACAATCCTCACCTGAAAAATGGGGCTGTGGAGGATTCACTGCAAATCCCTTTGCATTTCCTCAGCACTGAGGAAACGAGTGAGATCAACTCCAAACTCGCAGCGAGCTCGCCCTGCCAGAAATATTTGTGCTTGGACCAGCAAAGCCAACCTTCCCAGGCTGGCTTGGGAGAGCAGACACTTTGTCGTTTGGCTCCAAGGGAAAACGTTGCCAGCTGCCAGCATTCAAACCAGCAGTGCTGCTGCTGAGCACGAAATCAGCCAGGCAGGACATTGTGAAGGAGAGACAGGAGGAAGAAAGGAGGGCATGGGCTTGGTACAGAAACCACCACATGAGAAACCCAGCTGTGACACAGAGCTCAGGGTGAAGCCAGATGAGATCAGGAAATTGGGATTGTTTGCTTCTTATTGCTGCCATCCCTCACCCACTTGTCCTAGGAAACAGGAGCTTCTAAAATCCTGCTGGTGCCATTGCTTGTCACTGCCTGCCCCTGCCCCTGGTGTGACAGCCCTGATCCATTGGTGACTACGGATATTGCACTGGGAGGACTCAGTCTCACTGAGGATAAACTTGAATTTCTTTGAGAGATGCTCATGTTTTTTCACAGTGTCCATCTCTGAGATTGCTCCCACATCACACCCCTCATCCTCCCTGCCTTTTTCCCACTCTCCTCCACGCTTCCAGAAGCAGCACCAAGATGAAAGCAGATGTTGGCAGCTCTCAAGGCTTCTCTTTCTGAGCCAGGCAAAAGTGACTTTGGTTTTCCATGCTGCTCCAGCAGAACGTTCTGACTGAGTGCACGAGTGGATATGGATTTATGGGCAATTTACCCAACGAGTTGGCAGCTGTAGAGTCATACATCTCTCTATATATATCTTATATATGCATATAAAATTCTGTTTCAAATCAATATCCCAGGACTGTTCTTCATAAAACCAAGAATTTACACAAGCAAAAAAGAATTAACATCAGTGTGCTCCCCACAAATAGAAAGTTTCACAGAGTTTGGGTTTTGTGGGCGTACATTTCAAAATCTGCCCACAAATGTTTTCTGTCTTAAACACCTCAAAAACTTCCAGAGAAAAGTGACAGAATGTATCTCTCTGCAGTCAGAAATGGGATTGCATCATATACAGACACAATCAGGCTGGTTTTTAGCTAATTAGCTCTGATCCAAACAGCAGCACTGCTTGAACAAAGCTGTAAGAGACCCAGGGCAAGTTTCATGATCAGGAGGTCCATGGGGGTTAGAATAAGATGATCTTTTAGGTCCCTTCCAGCCTAAATAATTTTATTATTTATTATAAATCCATGCCAGAGGGGCTGGAGCTCCCTGGAAGACCATGTTGATGCCACTTTGAACATTTCCATGTACTCCAGGGAAAATTCTTCGAGGTCCCCAAACATTAAAATATGAGTTGGGAAAATATTCTGAATTCCTTTGCAATAGTGGGAAAAAAATTCAAAGTTAAATCTGGAATGTTTTCCTACATTTAAAATAAGCGCTTTCGATGGTATTTTATTTTAAGGGACGTTTCAATTTTACATTTATTTACATTCTATGATGACATGAAAGGCAAGAGTGGTTCCTGCAGCTGGAGGTGCTGAGGAAGTTTGAAGGAGCTGCTTTGTGTGGGGAGTTGTGCTGGACCAGGATTTGGGATCAGTGCAGCAGCAGCTTCCCAGGGCTTCCACACTCAGCCAATATGAAGGAAAAGCTGTCTCCAGCCGATTGTAATTCAATTGTAAAAAAAATTTGCTCCAGGTGGCAATTTGGCATCTGCTTCCATTTCCCCCCACGGTGAGGGATTGCAGGCACCGCTAACGATGGGCTAATTTTGCATAGGGTGGGCCAGCTCCTCGGCTCCTGCAAAGCACAGGGAACACCATGGAATGGAAAGCAGCTCGCTCCAGCCCAGGGGATGAGCCCTGGGAGTCAGTCCTTCCACTCCTGGTTGCGACAGCAGCTCGAAGCTGTGAGTTTTGGGCTGCAGCCTGGGACGGGCCCTGGGGTTGCTGTTTGCATCCGCAGCCTCTTTAAACATTCTCGTGCCGTGTTATCGCTCTGGAATTCCAGAGTGCTGAGTCCCAGCCTCAGGCAGCCAGAGGAATTTGCTCCCCAAGCATTAATGCCTTCTTCTTCCCCAGAAGGATCCCCTGGGATGGCTCCTGTTGTGCAATGAGGGTGGGCTGCTGTCCTGCCAGGCCCCAGATCTTGGTCTCCTCATCCAGCTCTGGCACGAGAGCTGGGCCATGGCACCATCATGATCCATGGTGGGGCTGGGACAAGCTCAGGGTGAAGGAGAGCTGCACAGGGCATTTCTGAAGGGCAGCAGCCTCCTCCACCCCTTCCACTCCAGGGGTATCCAGGTTTGCATCAACCCATCCAGAGGCAGAGCTGGGACCTGGTCTGGGGGAGATGCACAACATCCTGGATCCCCACTCCTGTTATTCCCACTGATTCTGAGGACTAAAGAGGAGGCTTCTCCACTCAGCTGCAGGACTCCTCACTGCAGGGTGAAGCTGTGGCAGAATTCCCACCTGGCCTGAGCTCACAAGGAGTAGTTTGAAGTTGTACATACACAAGAGCAATAGTTTAAAAAACAGAGACGTGGGGAAGAGATAGAAAAGCTTCTGGATGAAAACCAGGCAAATTCCTTGAGTTTGGAGGAGGCTCATCCACATCTGCTTACTGCAGGGTTCCTGTCCCTGCTGCTGCTCTTGCTGTCGGTGCAGAAGGGCCGTGGGACAAACGGGCTGCTGGGCTGGCGAATCATCCTTTGGGCGAGCTCTGAAGGAGCCAGCAAGCTTTTGCAGAGTCTCTTTGATGACAAGAGCGTTGTGCTGACAAAACAGCCCATTTTCCCCAGTCTAACCCCCTCGTTATCAGCCCTTCCTTACAGGAGTGTTGGCTGACGCGGCAGACGAGGATTATTAAGTTGTTGACAGAGAGCTCATCCACTCCGAGCAGTTATCATGGCAGGGAGCATCCAGCACGCAGGCAGCTCCTGACAGGCTCTCTCATCAGCCAGATGCCGTGTGTGGGGGAGCCTCCTCGAGTCTCACACCCCGTTTTCCCCCCTTATTGTGTTTAAATGAGTCTCCCAGCAGCGTTATGGTTGATTAGCCCTGTAGAGGAATTCATGAGGACACGGCCATAAATAGTCCTGGAAATGGTTCTTAGCTGTCCCTTCAGGTGAGTCCATCTCTGCAAGGAGGTAGGAAAGGGATAAATTTGGGAGAGTGCTGTTGTGATTGCTCTCCTAATGGCCAGGAAGAGGAAGGAGGAGCACGGGACCTTCATGGATGAGGAAAACCAGGCCAAGGCCAGAACTTCACCTTGCCAAGACCTCCATTGCTTTACTGATTTTGGTATAAGGCCACTGATTGCACCAAGTGGCTAAAAGCCATGCCAAAGGCCGGGATTAGAAAGCCAAAGCACTGTCAGTGCTTTATTCCTGAGCTCAATAAATGTATCCCCTCCTGGAAATGCAGCTCAATGTTAACAGGATTAGTGGACCTGCTCATCCATCTGGGCAACCTCTCAGAGCGGGGTAGGAAGGAAGGAGGTGGGAAGGACTGAAAAAAGGAGGCTGGAGGCTGGTGAAATGTCCTTAATCCTGCTCCTCTGCCCGCTGGGACACGGCGCTCCCTCCCTGCTGCTCTTCCATCCGGACAGCTCGATAATCACAAGGGAGCAGCAAGAGCAGCCCCGGCCCATGGTGCAGCACTGCAAAACCCAAGGTTTCACTTTGATCTCTGCCTGAAAGATGAAAAGTCTTAATCAAGGCCGAGAGCACGTTGAACAGCAGACTCTAAAATAATTGGGCACTCTGGCCTTCTTAGGTAAGTGCAAAAAGAGGGGATTATTGTTGCTTGGGTAGTCAAACATGTGCAGGCTTTATCCTGACTGGAACGGGGCACAGGCAGAGGAGTGAGGCAGTGCAGGCTGAGCACACCCCACACAGGGCTTGCCAGACAATCCAATGTCTCTCTGCTCCCAGGATCGTGCTGTTCCCTGCTCTCCCCCCGAGCTGGCTGCATTAAAGCTGTCTGGGGCAGGGCTGCCAGGCTTGGCCAGCAGTTGCCTTGCCAGCCCCAGGAGCAGCTGCTTTTGCAGAGGCGATTTGTCTGCCTGGAGAGTCCAAGTCTTTTACTTCATTTCCCTCAAGCGTTTCAAAAACCTCTGCCTGCAAGGCTGAAGGACTTTTAAAAGCTTTTAAACTGGGCATTGCTGGTGGGATGGGGACAGGTCTGGACAGGGAAAAAGGGACAACCATGGCATCCAGATGAGCCACAGCATTGCAAAAAGCTGTAGAAATTAGAAGGGACAGAGAGGAAAGGGATGAATTTGCTCCTTGGGCTTAGTTCCTGAAGAGAAAAAGGCAGAGTCAACATGGTAGGCTGTGCTTCCAGCTCAGATGATTCCATTGGATGCTGGAGCAAGTCCCAAATGTGCCCATTTCTTGTTTCAGGTTTGTGTCACCTGTGCTCCCAGCACTTCACAACCACAGGACAACAGGAGTGCATCTGAGGAGGTTCCTGCCACGGAAAAGGGGCTTTGCCCCTGATTGGAAAACCTAAGTAGCAATTAGAGAGGAAAGAGCATCCCTTCAAGTAGATTTTCAGGTTCTTTTCCAGCCCATCAGGTTTGCAGAGAGCAAGGGAGCAGCTTCTGGAGCGGCTCAGGGGAGAGGGGGGATGGACCTACGAGAGGATCGTCTTTAAGAATGGAAAGGACATGAGACAAAATGTTCTTGCTGGATGTTGTAAACAAGCCTAAAATGTTTTGAAAGACTCTGTCAATATAAATTACTGACAAACAAGACACTGGAATTGCAAAAGAGGAGCCCAGCTGGAGCAAGGCTGCTCGCAGAGTGCCTCGCTGCCCACCTCAGACACTCAATGCGGCAGCACCGCTCTCCGCTGCCCTCCCACATTCCTCTCTATTCTTCCCCTCTCAATGGAGAAGAGGTATCAAGTGCTCTGTGTGAGATGAGTGCATTAAAGCATCCTCCAGCCCAGCTACTGCAGCCCTGAGAGCCGAGGGAATTGGCCAGCAGAGCTCTCTGTGCAGCATTTCGGATAATTCCCTGTGCGAGCCCTCCCTGCGGAGCAGGGTTTGGGAGATCCACTCAGCAGTGTCTGTTTCCCTGCTCTGTTTCCCAGCTCATTCCCATCCCCACGGGATGGGTCAGGGAGCTCTTGGCATCCTCCATGGGGTAAATGTGTGCTCAAGCCAGGGGCAGGGAGCAGCTGCTGCGCCGTAAATTCACAGCCTCGGTTACCTCGTGTTAACTTTCTCATCTGGCTGTACCTTCTCCTGGGACAGCAGCCAGAGCTCTGCGAGGAACAGCCGTGGCAGTGCCAGGCCCAGCTCGGCTATGGACAGCCCAGGCAGCAACCTTGGCCAAAAAAAAGCCCAAAAATATGCCCAAATGCTGATCTCTTACCCGTGGCCTGGAGTGGTTCCAGCTGCAGGTACAGCAGTGAACGTTCCCCATGTGCAGCCAGGGACAGAGATGGGGACAAGTGCTCACACCCACACAGGTTCTGCTTCAGGATCATGGAATCCATAAGGTTGGAAAAGATCTCTAAGATCATCAAGTCCAACCAGCACAGATTGAGGCCAAAAGTCTCTATTTTGGGGGGTGTTAACCCTTTCCCAAAGGGATTAATTGAAAAAAAAGTCCTTGCAGGGTTTGTTGGTGTGGCAAGCTCCCAGCCCAGCACCAGCACCAGCACCAGCCTCTTCCCAGCAGGGCTCTGGTGGCAAATCTCAGGAAGATTTCGAATTATAATAGTGGGAGTTAGGTCTTCAAAGCCCCTCTGCACGTGAGCTTAAATTGTTAACACAGTCTGGAGGAGTGAAGGCCCTGGGGAAACTTTAGAGCACCTTCCAGTGCCTAAAGGGGCTCCAAGAGAGACTTTGGGCAAAAGCCTGGAGTGACAGGACAAGGGGAATGGCTCCAAACTGCCAAAGGGAGGGGTTAGATGGATATTGGGAAGAAATTCCTCCCTGTGAGGATGGGGAGGCCCTGGCACAGCTGCCCAGAGAAGCTGTGGCTGCCCCTGGATCCCTGGAAGTGTCCAAGGCCAGGTTGAACAGGGCTTGGAGCAATCTGGGATAGTGGAAATGAGATGAGCTTTGAGGTTCCCTTCCCACTCAAACTATTCTTTGATTCTGCAAAAACAAAGGCTCCAAAACCCACTGCAGCCCCTCAAAGTGTCTGTTCACACCTCTGGCATTTCAACCTGGTACCTTCTGAGTAAAACTGATGAAACAGATGAGAAACAGGAATTTCCACACCCAAAGACTTCCTACCAATTCCCAATACCACCCTGTGAATGGCATGAATCCGGGCTTTGCACTTTTCCCCTGCTGTTTAAAGCACAGATGTCTGAGCAGAGCTCCAGGAAGAGAACTCTGCCTGGTGCAGAGCCATGGTTTGCACATGGGGATGCTTTAAAGCCATATGGGATTTCCAGCAGGCCCTACTGTACTTGGGCCTCGAGTTCAGAGCAAAGGGAGTGCTGGAGGGGTGGCTTTACCAGCTACATAAATAAACTGGAGTGGGTTTGTCCACCACTGAAACACAAACACTGCTGGGGTGGCAGGAAGCCAAGTAGAGAGATAATATTTTTCTTAGATATTAGCCCAGTATGAAATCAGAGCAGAGGAATACTCAAAGAAAGCCTTGACAGGGAATAATGAGATTTTCAGGTGGGTTTTTAAAATTTTACTAGAAAGCTGAGAAAATAATGAATTCTAACCATCCTCCCTGTGATTAAAGAGTCTCAGTGCTACCCCCTGGAGCAGCAGGGGTAGGAAGTGCTTTTCAGAAGGATTTAGTGGTTATTTCTGCTTCCTCCTATATTATGAGAGGCTCCAGGAGATCCAGAGCTCATCTCTCCTTTAGCAGAGGTGAGCTGGGCTGTGCTTGTGGCATCAGTGCCCACCAAGCCCTGCCCTGGCTGCCCTTGTTCCAGGGTTTGGGGGCACATCCTGAGCCTCCCCAGGGAGGAGAAACCCAATCCAGCCCAGGATGCAAGGAAGGGTTGGACAGAAGGTGTTCTCCACGTGCACATGGCTGGTGCTGAGTTAGCTCTGCCTCCCCTTGGGGCTAAAAATACCTTGCTGAGACACTTGACAGCGGTGCCAGAGCAGAGCTGGGGTGACAGCCTGGCCTGGGGGCAGGGGAGCGGGGCAGGAGAAGGGAAAACAGGGAGAAACAACCCATTTTTGTTTCCACCAAGATCTCACAATGCTTTGGGTTGGATGGGAGCTTAAAGACCATCTCATCCCAGCCTTCCCAGCGTGGGACACCTTCCCCTGGACCAGGCTGCTCCGAGGTGACACCGGCAGCGGTCCCGTGCAGGGTCTGGCTGCGGGAGGAGCCTCTTGGCTGGGATGGGGAAACCTGAGCCGATGGACGGCTCGCAGGAGCAGAACTAACAAGCCAACAAATCAGGCCGCTGCCATCTCCTCCGCCCCTCTCTGTCTGGTTCAATAACAGCCGATGGGGGAGGCTCCCAGAACTGCTGAATGGCTCGATAACCAGGAGCCAAAAACATTCAAAACCGCACGTCTAAATTAATTCATCCCAAAGCATCCGCAGACAGAGAAGGGGAGGGGAGGGGTGGTGAGGGAGGAGGTGGAGGAGAAGAAACAGAAGAAGGAGAAACGACTTGGCTCCTTTTCAAGCCCTTTCTAAAAATGCTGAAAGAGTTTGGCAATACTAATAAAAACCCAGTGCAGCAGTTGCCCTAATTTCTCTGAGCAACATGGCTGAGAGGCAGGCGACAGGATGGCTGTGGCATGTAAAATAAAGGATGAAGAGGAGGAGGAGGAGGAGAAAAGGGTTTGGATGTCAAAGGACAGTGGCAGGATGGAGCCTGACGGGATGGACAGAGAGACCCGGAGTGGCCGAGCTGCTGGAACCCCGCTCAGATCCTTCCTTGCTCCATCCCTGCCCTTCCAAAGCTCATCCCAGACTCCCTCACAGGGCTGGAAGTTGCTCTCCATGCTCGTGGCTCAGCTGACTGCTTCCAGAACGGCAGAGATGGATTTGAACATGGTCTGGAGGCAGCCTGCAATGTCAGCCTGTCTGCTGGGATGAGACTCAACAGAGCTCCAGCGAGAGGAGAGGAGCAGCACAGCCAAGCTCTGGAATTGGAGCCGAGGCTGCCTGCCTGGAGGGAGCTCCAGAGAGCAGTTCTTTCCTCCAACAGCGTGAAATCCACACAGGAGAAAAGTTTGAGACCAACTGAGCCTGGGAACCCCCTCCCAGGGAGGTGAGGGCTGAGGGAGCACTGAGGTTCCTGCAGGTATGGGCAGTGTGGAGAAGGTTTTCTGCAGCACCATCAAAGCTGCATTTTGGGCTTAGTTTGCCACTCTGGAGCAACACTGGCAGCATGTGGTGTGGTCATTCCCAATTCCTCATGGACTCAGAGGGATGCTGTGGGAGGCCTTTGAAGTTGATTCATCAATTAATGGCTTTAAACTGGAAAATGATGCCTTTAAATTGAAAGAGAGTAGGGTTAGATGGGATACTGGGAAGAAATCGTTCCCTGTGAGGGTGGGGAGGCCCTGGCAGAGGGTGCCCAGGGAAGCTGTGACTGCCCCTGGATCCCTGGAAGTGTCCAAGGCCAGGTTGGACAAGGCTTGGAGCAGCCTGGGACAGTGGAAGGTATCCCTGCTCCAGGGATGGAACTGGATAAATTTTAAGGTCCCTCCCAACCCAAACCATTCTGTGATTCTCTAAATCCACAATTAATCAAAACATCCCTCTAGAGTTTCAAGATCAATCCCTTAGATTTTAGGTTTCCAACACCAAACCTCACCTCAGGAGTTTAGAGGACTCTATTCCAGCCTCTGGCTGGTTTTCCCAACCCTTCAGCAATGGCATTTTCAGGGCAGTGGCAGACCCAGGTCCATGTTAGGGGTTGCTAAATTGAAAGACCAACACTGCTGCTAGAAACACAACATTTAAGGGCTGCAGCCCCTCAAACCACCAGCACAAGCAAGGTCAAAGCCATCTTTGAGTCATCCCATGGAGTTTTACAGGGATCTGTATAAATAACTGGGGAGGCTAAAGCTAACGACGGAGTGCAAACACTCCCAGTGCTGCAGGACTTGGTGACATTCAGCCAAAAGGTCACATCTCTCACCATGCTATTTGCATTCTCCATCTGCATTCAGCAGGAGGGAAGCAAAGGAGCTGGAGGAGGCAGATGAATGGGCTGGAAATGCTGCCCAGCCTCTGGTTTGGACAGGACCTTGCATTTCATTTCATTAATTTAACTGTGAATCCTGAGCATCAAAGCACCTCACAGGGTGTTGGGTCTGCTGCTCCCTCTGACCAAGAGTGAGGACAACACAATTTGTGGGGACACCCCAGCAAACCAAGCTGGGAATTGTGGCTGCCACATGAGGCCATTCTCTGCTCCAGCTGGGACTTACTAGAACCAGGAGAGAGAGAATGGGGCTGCTCTTCTAGATCTGTTTCAACCCAAAAGAGGAGAGTTTGGAAGAAGAAAACCCAGAGCTTGAGCACTATTAGGATATGTAGCATTTTTTGGGTGTCCCTCACTCTAGTGATAGTTGAGGGTAATAAAAATTGCAGAGAGAAACTCACAGCCCTTGGGAAAGTAACCACTGAATCTCCATGTGGCTCCAGGCTGGCCAGCCCCAGTTGGGATGAGTGAGAACAGTGTTTTTCTGTCTCCCAGAGCTGATGTTTGCTATCTGGGGAGTGCGGGCAGGGAAGAGGTGTTAGGAAATCTCTCTGACTCAGCCTTAAAAGTTGCTCAACTGAAATATCCACGGCAAAGCAGGGTGCTACAGCTGAGGGATTTCTTGCCTGGTTGCAGAAGAAGAGATGACTTGAAAAGTTTCAACCTCCAGCTAATTTTATTCTCCAAGCTTACATCAGTTAAACCTTGTTTTTCTGTCATACAGGGCATGGGACACATCTGTACCACCGAAGATTGGCTTAGTCAGAGCCTTTCTGAAGCCTGGGGCTTGCTGGATTGAATCACAGAATCATTTAGGTTGGAAAAGACCTTTAAGATCATCGAGTCCAACCCTCTTTATGTACCCATGTAATCTTTAACTTCATGGCACTATAATGCAGTTAAAGAGAGCTCAAGCTCTGCTGTTCTTAATGCAGTTTCTGCTGATGTCTGAGGCACCTCAGACAGCAAAATGCATTTTTTTAATCAAGAAGAAAAAGGCTGCAGTGTGCACAGACCTAGTGAACCTTGTCCTCAAAGTGCCAGGAAGGATCAAAGCTGGACAACCTCCTCCTGCTTCCCAGAACATGCTGGGTTGTTGCACCAACTTGTACATGAATTTAAGTCCCAGGTAGGATTTTAACCACAGCAGATGGTTGGGAAGAAAGCAAAGGCTCACCAGAGGAGCCACACCTGGAATGTGGGCTGTGCTACAAGGTAGGAGATTGATGGTGAGGTCTGGCTCACTCCTCTCCCAGGTACCAGAGGCTCTGAAGCATCTCCCCAAGGTTCTTAAGGACAGTGTGTGTGGGGGGAAGCCACCCTGCCTGGCTTGGGGAGGTGACTGCTCAGCCCTCAGCCAGGGGAAACCATCCATAAAGGCTCCAAATAGGAAATGCCTTCAAAAAACTTTAGGGGGAAAAACCAGTCTTTGCAGATCTTATCTCAGGGGAAATGGGAATCAGGCTTTTGGGAGGAGGCATTTCCCAACCCTGCGGGCTGCCAAGCCCCCCCATGCTGCTGCAGCTCCCTGGCAGTGGCCTTTGCAGGATGCAGGAGAAGGCCTCTGAGACATTTCTTTCAAAAATAGAGCAGGGGTTACCCTTTCTTTCCAAACTCCTCCCGGGAAGGAGCCGCCCTCTCCCAGCGCCTCTCTGTCCCCTGGCTCTGTGCACGTTAACCCCAAGCCATGAGGGTCCAGCCTGGCTCTTCCCTGGGCTCTGTGTTCATTCCTGGGGAGCAGCTCCCACTTCTCCTGCTGATGGTTTCCCACGTGGTCCCAAAAAGTTCAAGGGAACACCAAGGAAAGGTGGAAATGCGTTGGAACTTGATGATCTTTAAGGTCCCCCCCAACCCAAATCATTCTGTGATTCTCTGATTTAACGTCAGGGCCCTCCCCTGCACCCCAGCCCTCAGCAGGGCTCTGAGCCAGCCAAGCAGGAGAGACTTTCCAGAGCTTATGGCAGGAGAGGAGCTATAGCAGAAATTTTAGGAGAAACGCCAGATCCCTGCAAGCCATCAGCACCAGACGGCCCCACGCTGCTCAGGTCTCTCAAGACAGATGTTTCCAGATGTGGCCAGGCAGCTGGACTACCCTACAGGCAAAATGATGATCTGGCCAGAGGTCTGGTGCCCAGAGAGTCCGAGCCCAGTTCGGCAGGGGGTGAAAGGTGGTGATTTGGCAGATTGCAGGTGGCAAAGCCCCACAGGTCCCCTTTGACGGGCTGAGGATCAACCCACGGATCCAGGCCATCTCTGCTCCTGGGTTTGTGCCTGTTTGGAAATCAATCAGACAGCCCTGGGCTTCTGGAAGGTGCAGTGACACTCTGTGGATGTGGCTGGAGGGTTTTTAAGTCCCCTCTCTGGAAAGAGCTGTGCAAGTGTAAAGGGAAGTTGCTGTTAACCTTTTCCTGGGTCAGGTAGGTTCACTCCAGCATCCAGGGCATTCAAGCCAGGATCAAAGGTCTCTTCTGCAAGGCAATAAAACACAGTCCAAGGCCATGTTCAGGTGGATTTGTCACCCAAACAAAAAGGAAACTGGGGATTGTTCAGCCTGGAGAAGAGAAGGCCTCGTGAAGCACCTTCCAGCACCTAGAGGGGGCTTACAAGAAGCGTGGAGAGAGATTTTGACAAGGAGGGCAGGCTTAGATGGGATATTGGGAAGGAATTCTTCCCTGGGAGGGTGGGGAGGCTCTGGCACAGCTGCCCAGAGAAGCTGTGGCTGCCCCATCCCTGGAAATGTCCCAGGCCAGGTTGGACAGGGCTTGGAACACCCTGGGATAGTGGAAGGTGACCCTGCCCAGGGCAGGGGGTGGGACTGGATGGACTTTAAGGTCCCTCCAACACAAAGCCACTCTGGGGTTCTGTGAAATGGAGGAAGAAGAAACCATAAGCATCCCCACTGAATGGGTGAGGGGAAGGGGGAAGCAAAACTGCAGCCAGCCAAGGAGCTGAGATGTTCCCTCTGCTCTCCTGAGCATCCACCCCGGTCCTGTGGATGCTCCTGGAGCTGTGGGAGGGCTGGGAGCTCCTGCAGCTGCGTTACCTGCAGGGCATGCAGGCTAATTACCAACCACACACCCAGCAAATGGCTCTGCCACAGCAAAGTGTTATTGACTGAATCAGAGTGCAGGAAAATGGCCCATCTCAGCTAAGGTAACCTCCTTTTTCTAAATGGTTAATCTCCAACATTAGAGCTGGTGTGTTAAAGGAGGTTTAGGGCAATTTAATAGCTCATAAAACTTTATGGTCCCAGTTGAAATTGGAGTGATAACTCTGGAGTGTAAAGCTATACTTTGCTAAATGTCTCCCTTAGATTTTTTATTTTATTTTATTATTGGAAACTTAACATCTGCTACAGCAAAATAAAACTGAACCATTTGCACTGTTGAGAGACGTGAGCATTCTGCTTCTCTTCATTCTGTTTATATGTTTATTGCTTAAAACTTTGGCGTCGATATTATCCTTGATTATTAAGATTTCAATCACTCCGAGGAAGGGAGAGATAAAATAAGCCAAAATAGAGCCTTGATCAGTTTAACTTGTGGGCAGAATGGAAGCCAACAGGATGCCAAACCATAGACATTGATACCATTTGGAGTCTTCTGAAATTTCCATTAATGTTTCCTTGGCCAATTTCTGTCTGTAGCAGTGCTACATAAAGCAACTTGCAAACCACCATGGGAAGGGAAACAGGGAGGATTTGGAAGGTGCTGGACCTTGTAATAGTGCTTGGTTCAATGCCTCAGTTTCCCCACATGCCAAAATGCTGGTGAATCCTCCAAAGTGGAGACCTGAAAGGTGAAGAGTCATTGCTACCCTGGGAAGTTCCAGCAAATGCCAAAATCTGTGGCAGAGCTGCTCTTCCCGAGTCCCAGCATTGTGGAATTCTCTACAGCACCCAAAGCATTATTATTCTTTTTTCTCCTCCAACGAGTACCTATTTGCTATTCTTCCCCAATTCCTCCCAGCATAAATCTCAGCTCACACTTCCAAGCCACGTATTTAAGGGGGGGAAGATATGTTTCTAAAAAGAGCTGTGTGAGAAATGAACCGGGGGCTTAAGGAGCCAGAACAGGCACAGTGAGAGCACGGAAAATGAAATGAAATCGTTGGTGAACTCCAACCAAGGGTGCTCCAGCAGGGAGGGGGGTCAGCGAGCCTAGCACAGGCTTCAGTCCCTGGGGCATCTTAGAGGAAGTTTGGGATTAATTCAAAGATCCTTGTGTAGAGGCTGGCTTACTCTGCTCTGCTGCAGTCTGGTTTAAGCCTGGCTTTAATTTGGTGTCCCTCGCTCAGCACAAGTCCCAGTGCTGCATCACCTGGAGCCACTGGGAGCTCCTGAAGTGCAGAGAAGTGAGATTCCCCCACGGCCAGCAGTCCCTCAAATGCTCCCTGTGAATTTGTATGTTTAATTGCCACTTGGAACACAACAAAGCCCTTCTGGCACAGCCCTGACAAGAGCAGGATGTCGAGTACAGGCTTGAAAGGCCCCGTTCCTCCCTGCCAAGCCCCAGCTCTGGTATGTCCCCGGAGTGACCACGCCAGGCTGCGTGGGAGTGGGCAAAGCAGCTCCCTCAGCTCTCCCCTGCCGTGCTTGCCGTGCAGAAATGTCCCCTTTCCTTTCAATTCCACCCCGATTTTCCCTTTTCCCTGTGCCTGCCTTGTGCAGGACAGCTTCACAGGGGTGTTTTCCCAGCAAATCCGTGATTCAGCAAATTCCAGGGCAGCAGCTGAAGGGTTAAAGAGCCTCTCGTTAAGTTGCCCCCAGGGATCCCTTCCCGAGCCTCAGTCTTGGCCTTTGCTGAAAGATTTCCTCCTTCCCCGAGATGTCATTTAGGCCATTAGGGGGATCTTTTGCAGGGAATAATGCCTACCCCTTACACGTGGTTCCCCCTTAATTAGTAATTAGGATAATGCAATATTGAAAAAGCAAGGCACAAATTTAATTAGTTGTGTTTTATTAGAGTAACTAAGGAGAAGGCCCCCGGACTCCAGGGGAGGAGAGGGATCGATACTGAACATCTATTTTCACTAGAAAACAATTGCAGCTGACGGGCTGTCTGTGGGGGGAGCCACCCTCAGCCTCCATCCCCGCCTGCCCAGGGGAAGGGGCAGCACAGGGCCTGGAAAATAAATGATCAATACCTCCAGAGAGGGTCTGTGTATTCTCAGTGAACGTTCCAGAGCGGGTAATAGGAGCTGACACATAGCTATGGGGAGATGGCCTCCACTGCTCAAATAGCTCATTATCTTCTAAGCTGTTCTGGCTCAAATGATGGCAGAGGAGCTTGGGTTTTGCGTCTCTATTCATCTTTGGGGAGTTGGGGAGCCTGCTTTGCAAGGAAGCCCCTTCTCACTGGCACCCTCTGGTCCCTGTCCAGCCTCAGTGACCCAGCACAGCCCTGTGTGCTCAGGGTCTGCTGGAAAAAGCCACCATGTCCCTTCCATGAGGTCCTTCCCCACCCCTCAGGGGGGCTGCAGTGGGGCTTGGCATCCTCTGAGATGAAACAACGCTTCTGTTTGCTCTGCAAACCCTTTGGTGGAGATCCTGTGAGAGAGGTTTCCTCTTTGGCAGGGCTGCTGCTCACACAAACCTGCCTTTATTTACACGCTTTCATCTCAGCACGAAACCTCCCACCTGGGCACACGTACACACCTCGTGCCAGTGCCAGGGAGTCAGTGAGTGCCACCTCTGTGCATGGCTGAATAAAGCCACCAGGCAGTTCCCAGTCTGCCTTTTCCTACCTCTGCTTCTGTTCCATAATCCTTCACCAACCTTCCTGCATCTTGTCGAGTACGGAGGGCAGGGCCCTGCTGGGCCAGAAACTCTGCCTGGTAAAATAAAGGGACTCCATGCAGGCACCTGTGGCTCAGACAGGAAGATAAAAGCTGGAAGAATGGAATTATTCTTGTCTGGTTATTCGAGGGAGAAATAAAAGGGCTACTGAAGGTTGCAGAGAGCAGGAATGGCCACCATGCCAAGGGTCCCAGGCCAGCAAAATTAGACTTAGACACATGTGGGCTTGATTAGAGGTCAGGCTTCAAAACAAAACCCAATGCCAATGGCAAAGATAAAATATGAACTCGCACAGATTTCTCAGCCTGGATGCTTGAGCCGCCCCATCCTGACTCCCCTGCAGGAGAGGGATGGTGTGACACAAAGGGAGCCGGGCTGTGACCCGCCCTCCCCACGGGCTGCTGGAAACGGAGCCTTTGACGATATTTAATGCTCTCCAGCACGATTTGGTACATGGAGATCAGTCAGGCTTTGATAAGATCATAGCAGGAGGACAGGAGGAAATTGCAGTCTTGCCCAATGCTTGATCTCGCGCTGCTGAACCTGCTGTATGGGGACGTTATGGTCCAGCCTTAATGGCATCATATTAAGCTGAGACAATGCAGCCCCGTGACCTTGTGATGCTTGATAGCCATATGTGCTATTTTAATGAAAAATCGGGGCTTAAGTGAATGGCTGCCCATCGGCTGAGGGCTGTTAACGGGGTCTCGCTCCCAGCCAGCCCGCTCCGTGCCGGGGGGAGGGAAAGGGAAGGGAATTGGGATGTAATAGCCATAATCATCCCTCACTGAGTGACCTGCTGCCTCCTCTGGTCGTGGTCTGTGGTGCTGGTGGACAGGCAAACCCAGCTGTGGCCCACCCGAGCCTGCCGGGCTCTGCCACTGGGTCTGTGCACCCAAATTTGGGGTTGGGCCTCAGTTTCCCCCAGGAGGGGCCAAACGAGCTGCCACTGCCACATCTCTTGGATGCACAGGGGGCAAAGCACAGCCGGATCCAAAACTCTTCCCCCTCGCATCCTCCTCCACACCAACACCCACCGCTGGGAGCCGGGACTGGGGCGGACACCCCTTCCAGGCACACGCACTGGTTTCCTCCCCCAACAAATTGAAGCTGTAAATATTGATAGCCTTCTCTTCCAGGGCTTTTTAATGCCCTCCGATACTTAGGAACTATTAAGTGCACCCATCATTACTAACCTGCGAAGTAAATGCGTCCTAATGGGCAGGCGAGCTACGCTGGCCCCAACAAATCATTCCTAATGAATAGTACCTGGCACATCCATCACCCTTAAATGCCAAAGCAAATCCATCTGCGTTAGCCGCTGAAAAGAGCCAGGCAGATCTCGCCCTCCCTTTCTTCCCGAGGTAGGGGAGGGTTTGGCTGGCAACACGTGAGCGTGGCTGTTTCCAATCTTTTCCCATTCCTGCAGTCAGGATCTCCAAGGCGCATTTCTCAATCGCGGGCTGCTCCCGCACACAATGCCGAGAGGGCTCTGGCAGCGGCATGAAAGGCTTTAAATAGAAACCAGCGTTTCTCCCTCGCGCTGCACACAATGCTTCCCTGACCCTCTGCCGACCTCACCCTCAAATCTGGGGTTCACAGCCCCAGCCTTGAACCCGGCTCTGTTTTTTCATGTTTGGCCTCTCTATTTCCTGAGGTCAGGCAGCCCACCGCTCCATTAGCATGAAGCAACTCAGGGCTCATTTGCCAAAACTGACATCCTGGGAAAGTCCTGATGAATTTATGAATTAGAGGCTACAGATGCCAGTAAAAGAATTAAGGACTTATTTATTTATATATGTATTTATTATTACTATTTGCAGGAAATCAGCTGGGATGCTGCTGTTTGCTTTTTCTGAAAAGCACCGCCAGCCTTGAACGCTGTGTCAGCAGCAGTTTTCTCTCAGAGAGGAAAAAACACATTTTTTTAAGGTCTGTTAGGGGTTGGAATTTTTTGGGGGGTTGCTGGAGGGTTTTTTTTATTATTTATTATTATTGTTTTTAAAGGAAAGGCCCGAGGAAGAAAGTTCAGGGAGCAGGAAGCCGAGGGAGCCGGCCCGGCATCCCGGCGGGGCGAGGCGCGCTCACCTTGCGGAACGCGGCGATTGCGACACCCGAGCAAAGAGGTAAAATTTATATCCCATAAATCACATGTCAAGTGCCTGCGAGGAGAGGTCATTAAACAGATGTATGAGGCAAGAGGCAAAGTCCATCCATTTCAGAAGACGCTCCCAGTGTCAGCAGCTCTCCAGAAGTCTCGAGAGGCAGAGGGATCCAACCGGCACGGCAGCAGCTTCCCTGATAGTCTCTTATTTATTTCCTCCTCTATTTATTTGATGGCATTTTCTTTATTGGAATAACTTCCCAGGCTTTGCTCTCCCCTGTCACAGCTGCCCAGTGCGGGGGCTGTGGGAGGGGAGGGCGGAGGGTGGCACATCAAACAGCTCGGGAGGCACGGAGGGATGGAGTGATGGATGGAGGCTGCCCTGTGATTAATAATCAAACCAAGAGCTTTTACTGGGCCTCATGTGGAAAATGTGCCTTTGGAAACATTTGTCTTCATCCCACAAACAACAAGTGGTGTTTCTTTCCCTTTCTTTGTTTCTCTCCCCCTCCCTCTTTCCTCCCTCCCTCCCTCTCCCTCTTTTTGCTTTTCTTGCCCAGAATCACTGATTAAAATCTTTTCCATGCTTTACCTGCTCCAAGTGGCTCCTGTTCTGGTTTGATTTATGCTTTGCTTATCTCAGGCTTCAGTGGAAAAATAATGACCAGATAATAAAGAGCACTAAGTAGCTTTTCAAGTGACATGGCATCCGCTGTGGGACTGGGTTCTGCAGGAGCAGGGAGGGAAACGCTGGGATGGCCTCGGGCCAAAGCAGAGGGAGGAAAACAGAGGATAACGGCAGGACAAACACAACCCCGGGCCAGTGATTCCTTAATGGGTGAGAGCTCAGGGCACCCTCCAGTGGATGCCTCAGCCAGCCCATCCCTGACCTGCTGAGGGGCAGGAAATTTAACACATGGATATTGTGATTTCCCCAGGGCTTTTGGCCAGCATTCCAGTGGCTGTTTGTCCTCCCAGGCTCACACTGCCCTGGACAGGGGCTTCCCTCAAGCAGACTCACCAGGATGCTCCTTCCCACCTCCTTGTTCTTCTCCTGGACAGACCCTGCCCTGTGAGAGGAGGCAGCTCCATCCTACAGCTGATCCAGGGTGCCCAAACCCCTCTCCCTCCTGCAGCTCTGGGTCTTGCTGCTCCCAAGGGATCTGCAACAGCTCCAGACCCACCAGGCTTCACCCACAGGGATCAGGCTTTACTACAGGCTTGGGACCTATAGGTTTTCCCTGCTTTATTCCTTGCTGTCTGCAGGGCCACTCAGATTCCCTGCTCCAGCTTTCCCCAGCCCTTTTCCCAGTGTCATCTGGTTAAAGGATGTCCATTAATTTCAGGGGAGGAAGGACCCATTGTTTACTCTACGCTCGGGGAAAAGGGAATGGTTTTGTTGCCAAGGAACTATTTTTAATTGTGATGTGGATCCAGCATGGCCAGAGAGGTGGCTGCTGGGTGGGAACAGCAGGCCACTGGCAGGAAAAGTGGGATGGGAGGCTGCAGGGATACCTGCTGGTCATCATCCCATGGAAAACCTCGAGGTGCCTGCCCAGCACCCAGTGACACACAGCAGTGTTCCCTCAGCCTGGGAAACAGCAGCAGCCTGTCCCTTCCAGCCCACATTCCCAACAAATCATCCCCAAAATGTGCTGCTCAGCTCAGTTTGGAGAGGAGGGGAGACACGAGCCAGCACAGGCCTCGCAGTGTGAAATTATTGATGAGCGGGGATCGCGCGGGTCCCTTCTGCCTTTAAATAATCCCCAAAAAATGAGATACCTCTGGATTGCCTGCACAGAGACAGTGTGGGTGAGTCTGGGGGGGCAAGGAGGGCGATGCCCATTCCTTTGCCCCCTGTCCCTGGCTGGGAGCCAGCCCCTGACACCTCTGGCAGCGCCGGGGCCGCTCGGAGGGCTCTATAAATACGTGTGCATGACAGATCTGGCACCGCGTGTTCCTGTAAGTGATGTCATCTTTGGGGAGTTACTTAGCAACCGTGGAAAATGTTTTGGAGGCTCTAATTTTTCAGTATGGCAAAGCCATATATTTATGCAGCTCGGCTAATCAGCTCGCTGGCGAGGCAGCCCCGATGAGCTCATTTTCTTCATCATTATTTTATGTGAATTGGGCTTTTAGCACTAAAGAGACCACAAAGATTTAATTCAAAAATGTGATTGCTTTATGTTTCCAGGGTATCATTAACATGGCATCTACGCAAATAACCATGGTAACAAACTGGTAATTAGTACATATATGGCACTTATTATTAATACAGAAACAGGACAAGTTCCAAATCAGCACAGATTACAGTACATTATTACCATAGTAATTACCTGCAGTAACACACACAAATTGAACTAAATGGCCAATTGAACTAGAGTGAATGGCTTTTTATTCCAGTCCCTAAATAATGTGCATTCTTGGCTGAGTAGTTCAAGGTAAATAAAACTGTTTTTAATTTATTGCCAAGGTTTCTTTTCCCCCCTCTTAGGTGGGAAGGGTTGGGAATGGCAGGAGTCAAGAACTTTTTTTTTTGCTTACAGTATAATTATTGTGCAGGCTAAGCCATTCCTGATTCCCAGAGAAAGACAAAGAGGGTAAAAGTTATTAGTTTATTTTATTAGTGGGTTTATTTCTCTAATTTCAGCTATGAAGTAATGTTCAGTGTATCTACAAGAGTCAATGCCAAATAAAGTCGGATCTAAATCCAGTCTTTCAGTCCATGGGTTTGGCTTTTTTATGGGGAGGGGAAGAATATCTGCATTTGGAGTAGGCAGGGAAACAGAACTTTTTGGAGATGATCACATTTATTAAAATAATGAAAAAACAGAGGTTTGGCCTAGCCCTTCCCCTATGGGTTTGAGGTATATAAAAGTACTGAACCCACAAATCCTGAGTCAAACCCAAGGAGTCAAATGCACCAGCTGCAGCCAGCAGTGCTGAGATGAAGCCAACCACCAAAAATAGAGGGAAAAACTCAAAATTTCTTCTTATTCTCCCCATATTGCTACATTTTATTAGTCCTATCCCAGACCAGGGAGGCTGGAAATCTTCTCTTTCTGAGGTCCTAGAGATGCTGAACACCCTGGGCTTGCAGGAGCAGAGGCAGCAGACTCCCAACCCTTTAAAGATTAAATCCATCTCCCCATCCTGAGCTGCTTTTTATTTTTTTTCCCTTTTCTAAATGGAAATAACATTCAGACAGACACTTTGAGATGGAATCTCTGTCTGGCCTCTGTGTGCAGTCTGCAGACCTGGGAGCAGGAGCACACATTGCACTCACTCCTCCTGTTCGGGGGCAGCCCATGCTGCAGGTGCACGGTTCAAGACCTCTCTTTTTTTATTATTATTATTATTTTCCCCAGCTTTGCCTGCTGAAATGATTCTCCTGGGCTGTCTGGATGATGATGATATTACCAGTCACTCCCTCCTTGGAAGGGCTTTCTTCCAGCTGACATTTTTTCCTGTCCGAAGCCACACCGAGCAAGTTCTCACCGTGCAGAAGTGGCTCTTGTTCCCCTGAGGAGGTGCCTCCCCTCTCCCCAGCACCAGCAAGAGCAAAATGAAAATCCCAGCCATTCAGAGATTTTATTTCCCCCCCTCTTTTCCTTCTCTTTCCTCTAGGCAAGCATTAATATTTCCACTTGCTGTTGGTAATTCAGGCACTGCCATTCCTGGAGCTGTCGAGCAGCCCTGGATGGGTTGTCCATGGTTTGGGATGGAGACAGGCAGGCTGGGAGGGCTTCAGCAGCTGGCACAGCCCTGGAGAGCATCCCACACATGGATCTGCATGAGGGAAAGGTGGAGGGCCTTCCCCACCACAGCCCTGCTTTATGCTGCTCTTTACCCCTGTGCTTCTGCCAGGCACGCTGGAGAATTGTAGTTCCTTTATCAGGTCCATCTCTCATTGTATTTTACCTTCCTCAATTCATGAGAAAATTATTATTTTAGCAGGCAGGCATTTAATTAAGTTTCACTGTGTTTGCTTTGGCTCTCACAGCATGGAAAATCTCCTTTTAACAACCATCCCTTGAGCGTGGGCTCTGATCAAGCCAAACTGCCTGGATGCAATCCCTTCTCCCAGCAGCTCCTTTTCTCCCTCCAAACCCTCCTCGCCCCACTGGAGGCTCCCAGCCTGCCCAGCCCTGCCAGGAGCACTGAAAACCCCTCTGAGCAGGCAGCAGGAGCTCAGCACTGCTCGGCATCGTGGCTCCTGCCCACTCCTCCCCTGCACCCCTGCCTGACTCACAAACTTCCCACTCCAAATTAACACCCATTAGGGCTTATTTCCATCACGCTCCTCCCACGCAGCCACGGCACAGCTCTGCCTGGGTTCAAAACAGGGATGGAGCTGTGTTTGATGCTGAGTTTAGCCCAGTTTTGTTTCCTGGAGGGGTTTTGCCCTCATGGGAGCTGAAAGGATCGTTTGGAGGGTGGGAGCTGCCCCTGAGGAGCTGCTCCTTCCTGGGCTGGGTTGTTTCATCCAGCAAGTCCACAGAGTAAGAGGACTAAAAGGCTCTTTTTCCTCTGCAGTGCCACGAGCAGCTCATCTTTGTGAGGTAATTAAGAGCTGCTGTTGATGTTTTGGTTTAATTTAGGAAAAAAAAAACCAAACAAATTGGATTTGGTATCCTCAGCTCCCTCTGCCCTGCTGTGCTGCCAGTGCTCAGGATCTGGGAGCTGAGCAGAGGCTCAGGAACCTCCAGAGAGCCCCCAGAGGCAGCCAGACCTGCCCTAAGCACAGCCAGCACCTCCTCCCTGCCCTCCTGCAGCCCCTTCTCAGCTCCAGAGGGCAGAGCAGGCACCCCTGGATCCTCCAGGGTGGAGCAGAGCTGTGCAGGGATGGAGGAAGGAGCAGGAACCCCTGGATGCTCCAGGGTGGGGCAGAGCTGTGCAGGGAGGGAGGAAGGAGCAGGAACCCCTGGATGCTCCAGGGTGGGGCAGAGCTGTGCAGGGAGGGAGGAAGGAGCAGGCAGCAGCACCCAGCCCCTGCTCTGACTCCCCCACCTGGGATGCAGCATCTCCCTCGACCTTAGAAACCCCCAAAGCCAGAGCAGGGCTTGATTTTCTCTCTCCCCTCCTCTCCTCTCGTTGCTGTTTTGTTTTGCAGCAGTTGCTGCTGTTGCCATGCCATCTCCTTTTGTTGCTATGGATTAATAGTGTTTTTTACTTATTTTTATGTATGTCCTGGGAACAGGATTGCTTAATTTGCCCTGCAGGTTTGTAGGCCTGACAGACATTTCCACATCGTCACCTTATCTTAATCCAGTTCTGGGCTGCTTGCAGGATAAATACCTGCAGAAATACCTGTTCCTGGGGAGGTTTGGGACAGGTATTTGTCCCAGCAAGTGGCCAGGGTGGGAGTGGTGGGGACACACTGTTCCTCCAGCCTGTGCTGGGCCCTCTCTGTGTCACGGGGCTGGTTTTTATCTAACCCAGGATAACACCTCAGGAGCCACCAGTGGAATGATCTCCCAAGCCTGGATGGAGGGATGGGCTCCAGCTGTCCCCCATGGACCCTCAAGCTGAGGGATTGCATAAAATAAATTCATTTATTTCATTATAGTGGGCACTGAATCAGGATTTGGCCTCCAGCTCTTTCTGTCCTGGAAAATCCAGATCACTAGAGAGGGGCTAAGGGACCCCAGGGAGCATCTGAGCTGTGCCACGGGAGAACCTTGAACATTCCAGCTTGGAATGTGGTGCTGGTCAGAACAAAATCCAGAACAAAGTGTTTTCCAGTGGTTTCAGGAGGTTGGTTTGTGCTGTGGAGGCAGAAGACTCAGCAGACCCCACCTCATTCGTGTCCCACAGACCCCAAGGGCTGCTCCACCACTGCCCCAGCCACCCCTGCAGTGCCACTTGTCCCCAGCCAGTCCAAGAGAAGGATTTGCATAAGGAAACCACTGCAAATCTGTGCTTTGGTTGTGTTACACAGGTGGGAAAGCACAGAGGAGGGATCAGGAGGGATCTGCTCCAGGCCCAGCTCCCCACACTCCCCTCATGGGACACCCTGAGTTGTTTTGTCAAGGCAAACCTTTCATTGCTCTGTGTCTCCATCCTCCCCACATGAAACAGGGGAAAAAATTCCATCCTTTTGCCCCATTTTTGAAAACTTTATGGAAGTGACTTCATCCTATTATTATTATTATTATTGTTATTTGTGCATTTGGCTGGCCCACAGCCCTAGTGCACTAATGAATATGGATACAGGGACACAGGGATCAGCCTCTTCCCTCCAGCAATTAATCTTGCCTCTGTCCTACTGGGTCATCTCCCAAGCAGTGCTCAGACAAATATGCCCCCAGAGCTGAGCCTCAGAGGTCCCTCTGCTTGCACACATCAAAGGGGAGCTGGTGACATCATGGAGATCACAGAAAACATCAACTCTGCTGTCTGGGGGGGGAAAATCCCAGCTCCTTGCAGATCCACAGCTGGTGGGGCTCTTAATTACACAAGGGCCGAGGAACATTCCAACCATAACATCCTGCAGCCTCCCTGCCACCAGACAACACGTCTTTTATTGGGGTAGGAATGTGTCTTTAATGAACTGGAGGGGTTTAACTTGTCAGAGGTGCTGGGGATGGGATCCACCACAGTCCTTTCTGGCCAGGCTGGTGTGCTGCTCGTCCCTCGGCCGCCCCGGTCCCCCACCAGGATCTCTGCTCTCCTGGGCACCCCCAGTCCCCCTTCCAAGGGGGTCACTCAGCTCCATGAGCATCTCACAGCATCTCCCCTGTGGTCCCCTGGAAATTCTGCCTTGTCCTGCGAGAAGAGGGGTTGGAAGCACCTCTGAGCCCCTGGAAGTGTCCAAGGGCAGGATGGATGGGGCTTGGAGCAACCTGGTCTAGCACAAGGTGTCTCTGTCCGTGGCAGAGGGTTGGGAGAAGACCTTTAAGGTCCTTCCCACCCCAAATTCCATGATTCCATGGTAAATGAGGTTAAAATCCTCATGGCACAGGAGCAAATCCATTCTTCACCTTAATTACCCCTGTCCTCATCAGTGCCTGTGTGTTTGCACAGACTGAGCTTTGGAGGTGGGGGAGTTCTGTGCTAATAAATGTTTCCTCCAGTTCCAAAATCATTGTCACTGTCTTCCTCAATGCTGTGGTGTTTTTATGTGTGATCCCATGGAATTCTGCAGGGTTTGGGGCTTTATTGGTGGGGTTTTTTAAGGTTTTCTTTCACCCTGTTTAAAGCAGCACCTGAGGGAAGGTGATGCTGAGAGGTTGCTCCACCACAGAGTAACAAATCTCCCGTGTTGGTCCCTTTATTTATCTTTACTCAGAGCCTTTCAGGGCTGTTTGCTGCCATCAATCCTGGAGGAGCCCGTGGGGGCCAGGAGAGGAGTGACACCAGAGATTTGTCCTATTGATTACCCCGGGATGGGAGGAATCAAACACCGGGAGCAGACAAACGCCTGGGAGGAGAACAGGGCAATTGTCAGGTTTGCTTTGCAGGTTATTGGGTTTGGAAGATTTCATTTTTCTTTTCCTACCTGGAGGCTGAGAGAAAGCACTAAAACTTTCCTAAATTCCTCCTCGTTTCCCTGTTTGAAGCTCCCCAGTTAACACCACACACCGGAGAGAAAAGCCCCCCTCAGAATCCCCCCCTCTGCCTGCCAGCCACAAGTGAGATCTCACATTATTGCCTCTGACAGCTCTCATTCCTCAGGCACTTTCTTTTTCCTTCCTCAAAGGAAAGGGGGGAAAATATCAAAGGTTTCCAAAACTGAGCACCTTCTGAGACTGCAAAACCTGCAGTCCCATGTTGGGAGGGATGCTCCAAGCTGGAAAGCAGGAGGGAGGATGGATGCAATCCTCAGGAAGAGTTACATGTGTTTGCCATCACGTTTGCCTTGGGCCCTTGGAAAATGTTTGTAGTTTTCAATTAATCTCATTAGTTTGGAAGTAGACAGAGGGGCGGGAAATCAAAATAATTTCATGGGGAATTCTCTTTAATGGCTTTTTAAAAACATCTAATTGAAAGAGGTGGCTGTGGAAAACATTTTAATAGTGCTGAAATCAGCGCAGGGGAGGCAGTAAGGAATGTTCAGGGAAAGCCTCCTGTGAGGGGTCTGTTGGGACACAGGGCTGCCAGTGGGGCTGGAGTGGGGTCAGCACAGGTTTAGGACCCTCAACCAGGTCCCCCTGTCCTGGGATAAGCCCTGGGAGAGCCCTCATCATCGAGGCAGCTTTTCCTTTCCTTCTGCTGCTCTCCTGAGGTCGAGTTTGCAAGGCTGGAAGGGGTCAGGGATCCCTGCAGTTTGCTCACTGCCTGTCCCCAGGGGCTGTGGCCGCTGTGGGGACACTGGGGTGACTTGGAGGGTGGCCTGGGGTGAGGACAGGGCCCAGTCTGGATGGGCTCCAGCCCCTCCATCCCTGAAGGGATGGCTGGAGAAGGGATGGAGCCCATCCATGCAATCGGGGCACAGGAACCTCTCTGCCTCCAGCACCACCCCCCGCATCCCCCCAGAGAGCCCAGCACAGCCGGGGGACACGGGACATGCCGAGCATCCATGGCACTCCCAATTCCCTGCCTCCCAATTAACCACAGAGGGAGGACATTCCCGGGAGAGCTGGGCTTTCCCAAGAGCATCCTACGGCAGAGACAGCCGGAGCCACCCCCGGCCCCGCTGCGCCCTCGCTGAGCCACCATCCCAGCAGAGGTGCGCCCTCCTCTGCAGGCTGAGCGCTTAATTGATTGGATTAGCCCTTATTTACTAATTAGCAGCGCGGTGCCCCGCCGGGGAGCGCTCCCTTTCTGCCCGAGCAGCCGCCGATTCATTCGTGCCCTGGAGAAGCCAGACTCGGCTCCGCGCCTTGCCCGGGCCCCGGGGCCGGCCGGAGGCGATGCCAGGCGCTGCCCACCTTTTAACTCGCTTCATCTGCCCTGTTCCGCGCAGCAACCCGAGCCCAGCAGCGACAAAGACACAACCTGAGGGCAGGGATGTGACACTGACGCCCACAAGACCTGGCTTTTGTCCCCAGAGAGCTCCTCGCTGCGAGGACACGCTGTCTGGTCCCCACACACCTCTCTCCAGCCTCCTCCACCACAGTCTCTCACTCTGGGTGTTCATCCTTCCTCCCCCAGACCAAGACTCACTCACTAAAGCCACCAGCAGGCAGGGGAGGGGTGCCTGGGGACAGGCAGACTGCAGGATCAGGCTCACTCTGTCCCAAATTGGTATTTTTATGTCCCACTCGCTCTTACTTAATGAGAATTCGGGGATTTGAGGTAAAAAAATAACCTAACCCTAACCCTTTCCTCCTGTTTTTTGCCATTGTATTCCTGCCACGCTCCCAACTCCTCTCTGAAGGACATCAAAAAACAAATTACGCCAGGAACATCCATCCCCTGCAGCAGGACCGGGGAGGTCGGCGAGAGCAGCCCCGGGGTGTGAGATGCTCAAACCACCGAGCCAAGGAAAAGGCTTCAAGGTGTGATTCCCGGCTGGAAAACCCACACACCTGGGAGGGAGGACGCTCAAATCCTCCTGTGATCCATTAGCAGGCTCCAGAAGGAGATGTGAATGGAGCTGCTGAGGCACGGGGGGCACCTTTTGACTCCTTAGCAGCCAAACCCTTGTGCACATCTCTGAGAGGTGCCCTGGGAGCACACACAGCATAACCCCTCTCCCTCCCAGCAGCACAGAAGGAGGAGAACATCCCAAAAAACGTGTCCAAGGGGCAGGCTGCTCTGTGCCAGGGCTGTTGAGCGTGGAGGGCACCAAGAAGGGATGCTGTGAGATGCTCAGCACGGAGGAGAAGCTGCTGCCCTGTGGCTTCACCCAGCCCAGCCCCGGTGCTGACGGCTCCCCACGGTCCCAGGGGAGATCCTGGCTGGCTGCAGGGAGGCAGATCCTCCCCCACACTGTGATTTCTCTGCTGCCAATGGATCAATTGTGCTCGGAGGGCTCTATGTAGGTCAGGCACGGCTCCCACACTGCCATGGAGTTATTAAATTGAACGAGGATCCCCCCTTGTCCCTCCATCCCACCCCCTCCATGCCCAGC
>VZRX01001022.1:0-63686 GCA_013398075.1 Notiomystis cincta
CATTCTGCAGGGAGACACAGAAGTCAGGAAAATTAATTGACAAACAACAGAGGTTTGTATCCAAAAAGGAGATAGAGGAGTCCTGTAACTTTATTCGAATAAAGGGAGAAGCCATCGGGCATTTCCCCTGGGGTCTCTCAAAGTTTTGCAGGATGCAGCCTCCTATTTATCACAATATCCCAACTGCATTTCCCTCTCNCCTCCTATTTATCCCAATTTCCCAACTGCATTTCCCTCTCTCTTTCCCCATTGGCTGAGCTACTTGAGAGGTACAGACTTCCCAAAACGCCTAAGACCCCCTTCTAATGTATACCCCCTCACCCTTATTTTCTTTTTCCTTGTGTGTCTCTTTTCTCTAAACCCAGACATTTAGCACAGTCTTGAGTGAGTAACAGTCTGTGTCAATCAGTGGAATTCCCCCCATTGCTTCTTTCACCTCTCCTATCTGGCCTTATCTACCATCAGGCCCATTGTTTGTTTGTAAAGGCACCTCCTTCTCACTCCTTTCACTGTTAACTTGACCTTTTTTAACAACCTGGCACGTTGTAAAGATTAACATTTGAAACACCCCCTCCCATCTTTTCCACATCTGGCCCCTGCACCAGGTGTGGCAAGTAAATACAGGGAAACAGAATACAGTAAACACAGAGAATAAAGTAGACAGTTACAGTTCATGTGAGCCCACTAATGACTAGAGGTCCTTGTAGATGATCCATGGCTACTGATAGCTGAGGTCTCACATCCTTTTTCTCCCGCTGAGCAGTCCAGATCTCAGAGGTTTCAGAGACCATGACTCAAATATACTGGGCCCAGCCATGTTCAGCTCTCCTGCCTGCTGGTCCTGCAGTCCTGGGGGGATGTTGTGAACAGCAAAGTCCATGGGCAGGGTCTGTGCTACTGGGCTTCCTGTCGAAGAGATTTCATGAGACACAGTATCCTGGCCAGACTGGTTTAAATACTCCTCTTCACCTCGCTGCCACAATGAAAATTAATTCAAAGGGGAATGGGTTTGGCTCTTATTTTTGCCACAGCTAATGGCAAAAGCCGTGCCCATAGCATATTGGTTTCTGTCACCAGCTTCAAAGGGTGCTTCTTTATTCCTCCATTCCTTTCTACTTGACCTGAATTCTCAGGTATGAGAATACCAGGGGGTATGGAGGTCCCACTGAATTCTCAAAGCAGCCACAATCCCTTGAAGGATTTCCCTGTAACATGAGTTCCTCCAGCCCAGTCCACTGCCTCTACAATCCCATATCCTGGAATTACTTGTTCCAAAAATACTTTAGTAACTGATGCAGTAGTTGCTGATGTGACCATAAATGCCTCTGGTCACCCTGCCAGCCCCATACCACTACCAGAAGATATTTAAGCCCTCTCATCCAGGGCACCTCAGCAAAAAGCTCCTGGCATCCTTGGAAAGGGCACACAGCCCAAGGTCACTCCTTGCCTTGCAACCTCCTTTGTAGTCTGGCTGTCAACTTTAGCCAGGCACCCCTCAACAGCTCCTTTTGCTAAAACAGAAAGACCCAAGGCAGAACATCTTGAGGAAGGTCTCTGCCAATCTTTTAGAGCCCAAATGACTCCCTGGGGGAGTTGTTTTACTGTTTGTAGGGTCAAAGCTCCTGGCATGCACCGTTTACTGTCCTTTGTAAATCAATTGTCCCCTCTTTCTTCTGTCCAGCCACTTTTGCTTATCTCCAACTCCTCTGGTGGAAAACACAGCACCACCACCACCACCACCACGTCCCCCTGGCAGCAGCAGAGCCACAGGGAGCAAAGGGAGGATCCCAGAGAGCTCTGGCAGAAGTGCTGCTTTCTGAACATCTCCACTGGCCAGCTGATTACCTGTTGTCTCTTCTGAGCACCCTGCCTGGTGTCCCCTAAGGTGTATTATTTCTCTCTTTTTGGTAAATTCTCCACCTCCAACAGGCAAGTAATTGAGCTCCACTGTCAGGAAAATTAATCCACAAACACCAGAGGTTTGTGTCCAAAAAGGAGACAGAGGAGCCCTGTAACTTTATTCGAATAAAGAGAGAGGCCATGGGGCATTTCCCCTGGGGTCTCTCAAAGTTTTGGAGGATGCAGCCTCCTATTTATCCCAATTTCCCAACTGCATGTCCCTCTCTCTTTCCCCATTGGCTGAGCTACTTGAGAGGTACCGACTTCCCAAAATGCCTAAGACTTCCTCCTAATGTACATCCCCCCCTGCCCCCCGCCCTTTTTTTTGTCTATGCCTTGTGTTAATCAGTGGAATTCCTATGGAATCCATGGAATCCTTGCCATTGTTTCTTTTATCTCCCAGTGCTAGTTTTATCTAGCAGCAGACACACAGTTTGTTTGTAAAGACAAGTCCCTCCTTCCTTTCACTGTGCAGGTTAAAGTAACAAACCTTTCTCCTCCCAGTTTTCCAAAGGCTTATGCCACCCCACCTGCATAGTCTGAATCTGTAAATGTATTCACCACCTTTCCTGGATACAATTTGCAGCCTTTTATTAAGGCAGTTCTGTGGTCTGTGCTGACCATGTGCACGGTAGTTTCCCACCTTCTTGCAATTCCCTTCCTTTTACTGTAGCATATCCAGTAACTGGGTTTCCTCATGTTACCCTTGAATATCCATCAGTAAACACCTTTCCCCCATTAGGCCAAGGGGTATCCTGTAAACTTTCCCTAGCTCTGGAGATCTGCTACCTGGATACAGTCACAGCCTCCTTTAATGCTCTGTCCTCCGGACCAGTTAAATCCTTCCCTGCTCCTCAATTCTAAATCCTCCTGTTCCATTAAACAGATTTCATACTGTAACAATCTAGTGCTGCTCATCCATTTAGAGCTCAATGCCAGACTTTAACAATCCTGCCATCAGTTACCATAAAAGCTGTGGCTGCACAATTCTGCAAACAGAGCCTGGGTTACCTTGGAGCAAACACTGGGGCCACTCCCTCGCCAATGGGTCCAACATTCAGCACATTCTTTGGCACAGCCCTCTTTAACATCCACATACAATTCCAATTCCACTTCCACTTCCAATTCCAATTCCTTTTCTGAGTCTGGCTAAAGTTTTGCTGTCTTTCTCATGTCCATACCACAACATTGGGGCTACCCGGATTTAAAAAGTCACAGAACAGTACAGGTCCTGCAGTACCCTATTAATCTTAAAAATTGTCACCGCTCCCCTTCAGTCCTGGGCAACAGCACCTCCAAGATTTCTGGACCTCCTGTGGGCCAACACACACAATCCTTCAGTCAAAATACACCCTAAACATTCAACTTTTCTCCCCATCGCCTTTACCTTCCTGTCAGACACTTCAAGCCCCCCTCCAGCCAGAAAATCACAGTGGCTTCCTCCACCACCTCCTCCCATTCTCTAGATAGCAGCAAGTCCTTCACATTCAGCAATAACCTAATTCCAAGGGATGGAGTAAATTCCTTTAATATCTTGCCCAAGTAAGACCAGTGCTTCTGTGTCTCCCTGCAGAATGACCATCCATGTCTTTACTATTTTCCCTTCTCCCCCTTGTTCCCACTCAAAGGCAAAACACTGTTTCCTGTGCTCTGTAAGCGGGCATCCCCAATAAGCATCTTCTAAATCAAGTATTGAATAACAGCAGTGAGAGGAGGGACCTGTTTCATTGGGATCTGGGGCTGTGGAGTGTTACTAATCATATTTATTATTNGTGCGCCCTGCTCGGTACCGAGGGCTCCCAGTGCCCTGAGCCCGGCGCAAGGGGAGACCCTGAGGCCTGAAGGATCCATCTCTAATTTCTCTCTCACGGGCAAGATGAGTGCCAATGTCTTTACAGGCAGTTCTGTGGCTGAAGGTGAGGGCGTTAACGCCTTTGCAATGGTCTGAATGTCTCTGCTGACCTCAAGCAGCAGCTTTGCTGCAGGGCCCAGACAGCCCGAGCCCTCAAACACACAAGTGGCTCTGCACAGCTTCAGGCTGTGCCCTTTGGGGTGAAAGGACAGGTTCAGGGGGATACTGGCAGGCTGCCCGGGAAGGCTGTACCTTCCCAGTGCCTCAGCAGCGGGGAAAGGCAGAGGGCAGCACAGGGCCGGGAGCTTGGGATAAAAGGAGGGTGCGGCAGCAGAAACCCACAGGGAGAAAGAAAAACCTGGTGGCTTCTCTCCCTGTATTCCTATAAAGTTGCAGGACTGCTCTTTTCTCCTTTATGGACACTCTTCATAGCCTGATTTTCCACACAGCAGCAGGAAGAAACTCTCCTGCCACCCTCTCTCAGCCCCTTAGGGCTACTCCTGCTCCCTCTGCTCCTTCTCAGCCCCTCTCTCTGGGCAAACCCATTCCAGGGTGCCGGGCCCTCCACAGTGAATATGAATTGTGCCTGGTGCCCCCTGGCAGTGCCCTGGCAGCAGTGCCCTGTCCCCTGGTCCAGCTGTCCATGCAGCAGTGGTGCTGCCTGTCCCTGCACTGCTGTCCCCACTGCTGTCTCCTCACTGCCCGCCTGGCCCCTCCCTGTCCACCCTCTGGTGTGGCTGAAAACTTCCACAGCCACGGCCACTTTCTTCTTCCAGCTCCACACGCACTCTCTGTGCCCCCTGTGCTCCTCTTTCTCCATTCAGTCTCCCCTTAGGCACTAATAAATCAATGTACTCTTGTCTTCCTGTGTTTGATACAACATGTACCCAAACTTGCAGGCAAAAAACACCACTTTTTGAGTTATCCTTTTAACACCATGCATATATTTCTTCCACAACTCAGGATTATTCTGTAAATCGAAAAATAAATCAATGTACAACTCCATTCCACTCCTTCTACAAAACAGCATTAATTGCCACTTTCTGAGGTCTTTTAGCTGATACACGAGCCACTAAAGATAACAATATTCAACAAGTTGTTTTCCTGTCACATACACACACACCCCCATCTCCAGCCTTTTCCTGTTCCTTAAATCACAACTCAAGGGGAGATTTTGGGAATCTCTTCTTCCAGGAGCTATTAAGACAGTCCCACACCATATTTACCCTATGAAAAAAGCCTTTCTACACCTTTAAAACATTTTTTAAATCTCTTACAATTTTTTTCAACTAACCTTTTACAACCTTTTTATAAGTTTTTACAACCTTTCCCAAGACTGAAATTGTGCTATGGGCATTCCTATATTTACCAGCACAGGATCTTACATAACCCAGCAGTTACAAAATCCTCTAAGCCCTGCATTGCTTCTGGTAACCACTTACAGTTTTCCAATTAGCTGGGGACTTGTACTCCCTTAAAAGTACAGTTTTCTGATTAGATGGGGACTTGAAACCTTTTGATACTCAGTTATACAGTTTTACAATCACTTTTAATAGAAATTAACAAATTATATCATCACTTTTATAACCCAATTGTATTCTAGAGCTCTGTTTCTGGGGGGATTCTCTGCTGCAGTTTATGGTTAGATACAACTTTATACCCTTAGTAATGCCTTAAATAAAACCCAGAGGTTTTGCCTTGAATTCATTGGATTATAGGATCAAAGGATTTCCCTGAAAAAAGCCTTTCATGCTCACCAGAGTCCTCCATCCTGTAAATCCATGGAGCATCAAAAGCATTGTCCCATCTGGTGTTGCAGGTAAATTGTTGCCAAAATCATGGGGATAAATAAGACTCTCTAACACCGTCTTTTTAGTGTTAGGGAGTGAGGCATTGCTTTATTCTTGGCCCAGAGGGGTCATACAAAACCTTTTCACTTATTTATACATCTTTAGCAAACAAAGAAATTAATGTTCATGGGTTCTAAGTTACATAATTCTCTTCATTAATTAGCATTCTATCTTCTAGTGGTTATTGATTTCTTACTCTTCATGCTAATTTGATCCACATTCTTTAGTTCTCTTATCTTTTTCTCAGATGGGGGGTGTCCAACTTTCCAGGCTTTAATCTCTTTTGTATCTTATGGTTACTCCAATGTCCTAGAAGGGTTATAAATTTAATATCCCAGGTGTCCAATCTTCAACTCCCTTTGGCTTTGTTTCTTGAAGCTTGTCAGGGTTAGTTTTAGTAAACTTAAGGTTTCAGTGATTTAATGATTAAAGTAACAACAAGACCCTGCAAAGAAACTTAATTAGTGCTGGCTAAAAGTGGGCACTGCTTGCAATTAATTAAAACAACTCATTAAAAATAATAGTTTGGAAATTTATATCATTTCCAACAACAAGCAAGCACAGGCACCAGTGCAGGAGTTTCCCACCCAAGCCACAGAAAATGGGAAGTGGATGTTGTGGCCCTGAAAGTCCTCAAAATTCCAGCAGGAATTACTGCTCCTCACTGCTCAGAATGTAGAACCCAGAACCAGAACCCAGCAGTCTCCAGACCCAGCCAGGGCACCCTGGAGCTGCCAGCTGGATGCAGAGCTTCCCAGCTAAGCAGGTGGAGCAGGGCCCTGAGTGAGTGGGGCTCAGGGGCAGGCAGAGCTCCTTATCATGGATCAGGGAACTTAGGGGAGAGAACCTGAGCCCAGGGTCTGCACTCAGACCATGCTCAGACCATGGCACAGCCAGCCCTCCCCTGCCCCCTCTTGCTCACCAGCTGGGGATGCTGCTGGGGGGAGTCTCCTTGCTCAGTTTCCATCCCCCCCATCGTTTACAGCCTTTATGACCACATTCAGCTCTCTCAACTAAATCATTAGTCCCCAGAACAGTTCTCATGTCCTAATTTAACTGCACTGCTTGCATCCACCTCTGCCTTTTGGCAGCATCATCAGGGCCTGTGTGGGTGCAGTACTCCAGCTTCCCACCCTGCCAGAGCCTCCATCAGCAGCCTCAAACACCCCATCATTACTAAACCATGCTAATGCCTTCAGTGTTACAGCATCAGACTTTTATGTCCTTAACACAAAAAAAAATTAAAATATAATAAGTGTGCCCTCTTATGAGACATCTATTTGGTGGGGTATAACCTGCAAATAAGCCCCTTTCAGACATTTGGGAAGAGAAAATGAGATTTTATCTCTGAATCATGTTTCCTAATTGCAGATGCCACAGGTTTGAGTACCAGGCAGCAACAAGAAGGACTCAGATTTTGATGCCAACTGCTCAGATGTTAAACTGTATTTCTGACTGGGGTCACTGGTACAGACTTTGCCACTTTTGTGCCAAAAATCCTACATTTACTTGGGATTTTTTTATCTCATGTGGTCATCTAACTCCAGAGCAAATTCAAGTCCAGATCCAGGAAACTGCAGCTGCCTTGAAACACTCACCATCAAATAACCCTTCTACTCACCATCAAATAACACTTCTATCCACTGTCCAAAGCCTTTCATGACCTTAAGAGACAGACTCCAGCAGACTGAACACATGTGAAACAAACAAAGCAGCAGATTCTACTCAGGAACACTGTCAGGAGTGACTTTGGTCCTGTGTCTGCCCCCACTGCTGCTGGGCCAGGTCATCTGTGACAAGCCTGTGACCCATCCTGCAGCCCTGGGGGACTCTCAGCAATGGTCACCTCACAGTGACACTACGTAGCACTGCCCCTAATGACTCCAAAGGTACAGGCCCCAGGGCTGTTGCTTCACTGGTGGCTCCTGCTGGGCTGCACTTACCTACACACAAGCCAGGATGTTTCCTCTTCCTGGTTTCTGACCTTAGTTCCCCCTGTGTCTCAGCCAGGCACAGCTCTCAGCAGGATTAAAGCACAGGTTAAACACATGCAGTGGAAAGTAACCAAAGTCAGGGCCATTTGCTTCTGCTGCCAGACTCCAGGAATGGAATGGAAATATTAAAGGCAGGAATTTCGAATTATATCCCTCAATTTATTGGTTTGTTCATTATATGGGGCAAAGTAGTCCAGGGTACATGGAGGAGTCCAGGCCCATCCCTGGATGCACTCAGCATTGCCCTTGCAGTGGTCCAGTGTTACAGAACCTGTGTGGCACCAGTGGGATCAGCCTGCAGAACAGGAGGCTCAGGGGGACCTTTTGCTTACAGCTCCCTGCAGGATGTTGCAGCCACAAGTTGTTGCAGGTAACAAGTGACAGAACAAGAGGAAATGGCCTCAAGTTTTGCCAGGGAATGTCTGGATTTGGTATTAGGGAAAATGTCTTAAACAAAAGGGAGGTCAGGCATTGAAATAAACTGCCCAGGAAAGTGCAAGCATCACCATACCCCACTACCTCCCAAGGCATGTGGATGTGATCCTAAGGCAATGTGGTTTAGTGGTGAACATGGCAGTGCTGGGTTAATGGTTGGACTCAGTCTTACAGATCTTTTCCAAATTAAACAACTCCACAATTCTATTGTGGGAAATTCCTCCCCCAGAAGGCAGCAAAGCCTCCTATAAAATCATAGAATGATAATCACAAAACCATAAATAGTGAAGGACTTCACTGGCCAAAACCTTTCCCTGGTTCAGATGCCAGTGAAATGCACACAATCGAATCCTTCTGTGCCTTTCCAAGTCTGGGATGGCAGGAAGCTCAACACAGGAGGGCTTGGGGGGATCTCACCTCTTGGGGGGCCTGAAACCTCCTTAATCCAAATGCACTTCAGCTTTGGAGCCAACAGAACTCATGGGTGGAGGTGCCTGATGCTTGGGAGGGCTGGCTCCCTCCTCTGCAGTTCAGTAGCACTCCTCTGGCAGCTCTGGACATAAATTTTTACACCTTTGAGCTAAATTAAATGAAGCATTAAAACATTTCAGACCTCTTGGCTTCAAGCAACACACTAAGGATTCACTGAGCAGCCAAAGCCCAACAAGGTCTGCCCAAGGGGTGCCCTTCTGCCCTTATTCTTACCTATAAATGTTATTTATCAATAATATGTGTAATAAAATAAGTACTTTTAAGAGCAAGGCAACACTTTTTATTTTTATTTAAAAAGGCCTTGATGGCAGGAATATAGTGTAAAAATCATTGGAAAAACTAAAAGGCATTGATACATATTGGAATATACACTTTTTACATAAATTACATTTATTTATTTTTTCTTTCATTTGAGGTTCTTATTCGATATTGAGGTCTAATAGTTAATAGGTCCTGGGATCTGGACGTTTAGACCACCATAGTCTAACATGTACATGTTCATGGGCCATTGCTGAAAGAGAGGGAAAGAAAAAGAAGGCAAAAGTCTCTGTTAGGACACAACACAAAACCATGCACACATCAAATCTCTGACATGTTCCAACACTGGCTGTTGCTCCCAACTCTCCAAATAAGAGAAAAGAACCAACCCCAAACCAAAACACCACTAGCAAACTTGACAAAAAACCTTTTAAGTTTATATTTCTCTTGTGCATTTTTGGTATCACCCATTTGGTTTTATTTGGTGTCATCCACAACTGAAGCCAAGCCCTGAGGGAGTGCAGTTTTATGCATCTCCCTGACTTTAAATCCTGTTTTTCCCATTTTGTGGCATTCTGTATTGCTCCCAGAACCAAGCTGGAGGTACACCCAGCACAGTTTGGACTCTGGGGGACCACTGGGTCCTGCAGAGAGCACCACAGACCCGAGGTGATGTCACCAGCACTTGTGTTTTACCCCACTGGGGTGAAGGGATTTGCTGGAGCCTGTCTCATATGCAGCACTCACTAAAGCTGAGCAACCCCAGGCACGCTGCAGGAATGCAGGAGAGCCCTGGGGGTGTCAGACTCTTTGCTCTGCTGACCTTTCCCAGACAAACCCTGCAGAAAAGGACAGCCCCACAGGTGTGTCCTCTCCTTTGCCAAACCTGCTTGTGCCATTTTACATCATACTTTATAGTGTTTGTCAGGTAGAGGGAGGTGGTGACAGCTTGAGGAGAACAGAGAGCAGCATCCTGAAGCAGAAAGATAGGTAGGCAGTAACCCCCCTAATATCTGGAAGGCTTTACCACAAGCGAGATCTGATTTGTTGATGATGTAGACTCCATATTGGAAGAAGAGGAAGAGGAAGAAGAGGAAGAGGAAGATACCGAGTTCCCTTCAGAGATCCTCTTCCGCTTCCTTTTGGGGACACTGATGTCCTTCTCTGCAAGGAGAGAGGGAAGGCATGAGGTGTGTGAGCCCTGAGAGTGGTCCCTAAGCCTGGGGGCTCGTGTTGCCACTGTGCCCTCGCCTTCCCCTGCAGGATCTGCTGTGCTGCCGTGGGTCACACAGGCTCGGCCTCTGAGAGCTGCCACAGCTTTCCTCACACTGCAGGCATGCTCCTGCTTGCCAGATCTCCCTTCTCTATTCATCCACCTCTTGTCATATCATATAGATGTGAATCATAGGATTCTAGTTACCTCTAGGACTGCTAATTTGGATGCATTTGATTAAAACTGGGATTTACTGGGATGGTAGGACAGAGAGAGAAACACATTCTGTGATGACAGAAACTTTGTTGCCTTAGAAATTCAACTGCTAAACGATGGCTCAAATTAAGGGTTTTAACCAGGGACTAAATTGCTCATGGTAAGTAAATTGCTAATGGGAGAAGGATAATCACATCCTCCAGAAGACACTGGAAGTTGGAGCCAAGCAGCCCAGTCTTCCCACAGCTCACAGAAGTGGAATCCTCCAAGAGGATAGCGACTCTGGAACAGATACTGAGCCTGACTTTTTGAAGGCAGGATCTTCTCCCCATCGTGCCCTGGGGATGTGGGAGGTTCAAACACCACAACTCCCATCCATTTCCTCTCCCCCAGTGCCAGGAAAGCCACAGTTATGTCCCAGCCCTTCCCTTACCTGTTTGTTTGGCCTCGGTGCAGAGTTCAGCAAATGGCCTGTGGAAGAGACAAGGGATGAGTCAGTTGTGTCACCCTATATGCCTGTGCTGGGACACAGCCCAGACCCCGACCCTGAGCTGACTCCTCAGCCCTTTGTGTGGAGAGGGGACTTGGAGCATCCCCACTCCATCCTGCAGGGAAGCAACCTGAAAGAACTCAGCTGGGTCTCTGGGTTACCTGCCTCCATGTCACATCCCTTCCCAGCACCATCATCCCAAATCACACAAGAAGGAGGGGCCCTGCTAACCCTTCACTGTGCCCACCCACGGGCAAGTACCTCCCTGTGGCACAGGACAGGATGCCAGGGATGGAGCTGGTCCTCCACAGGTGGCTCTGGTGGCCTCACGGTGAGCTGCCCTGCTTATGGCTGAAGAAGCAACAAACAGAAAGCTCCCCAGTCACAGAGCTGGGCAGACTTACTGGAGCTGGTTTATAATCACTATTCGGATGCTGTCCCGTGCCTTCAGGATCTTCTCCAGCCGATGGATGTCGTAGGTGTTGGGATTTCGGAAGGGGATATCGTCCGGCAACCCCGTAACCTCCACGGAGTCAGGACTGTCCCTGATGAGCTTATAGGGCACCATGACAGGCCTGTTCAAGCCCAGAGCCTCTCCTGTGAGGGCAGAACAGAGGACAGCACAACAGCTTTACCCTACAGGGCTCAGAACCAGCCAAGTGAAGGACTGAGAGCCCTGGGGGACTTCGGAAAGCTACGGCTGCTATGCTGCCCAACCTCTGCTGCAGCCACGTCCCACCCAGCCATTTTACATGTACCTGCCCAATTTATTGTCTGCTCTGTTGGTCTCCATTTAGAATTCTGCCAGGAGCCTCAGCTGAGGCTCTGCATGGCTGGACCAGCAGCAGCAGCATGCAACACAGCCCAGGACAGAGGGGAAATGGAAGAGATTTGCCCATTTCCTCTTGCCTCTGTTCATCAGCAGGTCTGGGGGTCACTGGGGTGGAGATCAAAGCCATCCTCATCATCACATCACATCACATCCCACCTGCCCATTTCTTGAATCAATTTATCTATTTGGCCTCCACGACATCCTATGGCACTACTACACCTCAATTTAATTCCTTGCTGCATTAAAAGCCCTTCCTTCTGTACAATTAAACCTGCTTCTCACCTCTCTGGGTCGCCCTTCAGTTCCTGCTCAGTGAGGAGCAGAGAACATCTCTCACTCCTGCACTGTTTCTGACTGTAAGAGCCTGGTCCCACTTTGCATCTCTGCAGCCCCAAAACCTGAAGCTGTTAGTGGCTGCACAGCCACATTTCTGGCTTTCCTACCAGAGAGTTTGTCCCATCAAAGGCTGGCATCAGACTGAACAAATCCTGCTACTGTGCTGCATTTTGCCCTACCCCTTTCCCTCTCCAAGGATGAGCTGTCAACAAGGTCATGGTCCCACCTGCCAAGAGTGAGACACAGGGACATCCCTGGGGACAGGCTGTAACCTGGAGCAGCAGGACAGTATCTGTGCTGCAGCAGCTGCCATGTGCTTGGGCTATAAATAGAGTCCTTTGTGGAAATAATTTTAACTGTGGCTGCTCTCAGCAAAACCAACCTCAGCCTGTGATGCATGCAAGCAGGGGCTCACCGTATTTTTCATTGAAAAGCTCTTTCACTTGCTCTCGCAGAATCACCTTCTCTCCAAGCCTGTTGGCATCGTCCTCATCTGCAAAAGCAAGAAAGAACAGGGCTGAGCTTCACTTATTTCCTTCTGAGTGCCTAGCAAACCAATCTCAGTGACATAATGCAGGGCAGCATCCCTGTCCCTCTGCTGCAGCACAGCCTGGGACACCTCAGAGGTGCTGCTCTGTGCTTGCACCCTGTGACACCTCTCAGAGCTGTGCAAAGCAGCTCTCAAATGCTGCCAGATCTCCATCTGCCATGTGCTGCCACAGCTAAAAGCATTTTATATCCACTTTGCAGGGCTGTAAATGACTAGGAAAAATGCAAAGCAATGAAGACTGGAGCCCTCAGTGCCATGAATGCTCCCACATGTGACATCAAGGAATGAGAGAGCACTTTTATGGCTAAGCTCCTAAGTGAAGTACTGCTTTATAATATGCCATATAATCAGCTTGGCTTTACTAGCTTTTTTAATTATCCTCATTGTGCTAAACAGTTTCTCTTTCATTCTCTCATTTCAAATGATGTACCTAAGTCAGTAGATTTTTACACTCTGCTATTTAGGACCCTCAGGAGGCTCCAGGACAAATGACTGGGCTCTGATTCTAACCTTTGACCCAGGGTCAAATGACCCTAACCCTAACCTGTTTCTTCTGAGGCCTTTTCCCCCCACAGGTATAAAGTGCCAAGTGAACACACCTTATCTGCCTCTTGCTGAGCTCACCCCTCCAGCTCCCAGCAAGCTGGGATGCACAGTGCAGGACCAGCTCAGTGGGGTGGACTCCCCACCTCCTCTCCTCCCAAAAAGGATCCTCAGTGCCCCCAAGGCAGGTACTGTCACCCAGGCTGGCAAGCAGCTGGGTAAAAACAATGGAATCACTGAATGGTTTGGGTTGAAAAGGACCTCATAAAATCATCCAGTTCCAACTTCCTGCCATGGGCAGGGACAACTTCTATTAGATCAGGTTGCTCCAAGCACTGTCAAACCTGGCCTTGAACACTTCCAGGGATGGGGCAGCCACAGCTTCTCTGGGCACCCTGTGCCAGGGTGTCACCACCCTCACACAGAAGTAATTCTTCCCAATATCCCATCCATCCCTGTCCTCTGGCAGTGGGAAGCCATTCCCCTTTGTCCTTTCACTCCAGGCCCTTGTTCAGTCTCTCTCCAGCTCTCTTGGAGCCCCTCTAGGCACTGGAAGGGGCTCTGAGGTTTCCCCACAGCCTTCTCTTCTTCAGGTGAACACCTCCAGCTGTCCCAGCCTGTCTCCAGAGCAGGTGTGCTCCAGCCCTTGGATAAGTTTGTGGCCTCATTCCAACAGGTTCAGGTCTTTCTTGTGTTGGGGGCCTCAGCCAGATGCAGTGCTTCAGGTGGGGTCTCACAAGAGCAGAAGGTTATTCATGGTGGGTTTTTACAGCATCAAGGTGATCCCTGCAAGCCTTGCCATGAGGGATCCAAAGGATCTGCCCCCAGTCTGCAGCCATTTAGTTTCATTTTGAGCAATCACAAGGTTATGATTTTTTATTATTTTGAGCAACCATGTGATTTTTGTTTTGGTTTCAAGCAAACACATGGCTGGAAGTTTTGTTTTAAATGCCAGGTGAAAATCCACTGCAAGTCCCTGCATCAGTCAGGGACTGATCTCAGTGCTCAGCACTCCAGGCAGAAAGACATCCCACATCTCAGCCACTCTGCTGGTGTGGGTGCTGAAGAGAAGCTGGCAACCTCAAACCTCTGTGCTCTGCTACTGCAGGGTACAGCCTCAAAAAAGCCTCTTCTCCACCTGGAAAACAATTGCTTTCCTTGGATATTACACAGAAAAACAAAAACAAAACAAAAAAAACCAACAAAAACAAAACCAACCAAACAAAAAAACACCCCCAAAACCAAACCAAACAACAACAACAAAACCCAAACCAACCAGCAAACAAAAAAACTCAACAAAAAATTTCTGCAAAGAGAGCTCAGGGCCAAGTTGTGCTTCAACTCCAATAATGGCAGCAAAGCAGCCTGAATGGCATGGAGCAAAACATAAATACAGCAGGTGAAACTCAGATGTTGCCAAGGAGCTCTGATTTCTAGGTGATGCCTTGAGGTGCCACTCTGGAGGCCACAGCAGAGCAGAGGCCAACCCTGTGGGCTCCCTCTGTGACTTCCTTGTCATCAATGCTCAGTTTCTGGGCTGTTCACACGTACCCATATGGATGTGTAGATGGTAGCAGACAAAGACACACCAAAATTCAGTGTTCTCACTCATTTAATTCTCTGGGACTGAAAAATGCAGCAGGTCTTTCCTTTCTGCTCATGCCCCAAGTGACCACAGTGAAAGAAACAAGATCCCAAGGAGGTTTTTTTTCCACCTTGAGGTGGGCACTACTCCCAAATTCCCATTCAAGGACACAAACAAATGTCATGAAAATCCTGGAACTGAGCATGCATAACAGTGAAGCCAAAGAGGAAACTCTGGCCAGTGGCATTGCTTCCCAAGGACTGACCCCTCTGTGCCCAGGGAAGAGGGATCTCCACCTCTCTTTGACTTTACCCATTGGGATTTGGGAATTAATCAGCTCAAGGAAGGAGTAAATCAAGGAAGGCACTGGTGCTCCTGAAATGTGCTGGGTCCTTCCCATAAAGCAGGTTTATCCATGCTTGCTTCAGGTCTGTGTTATCTTTTTTTTAAATTAAAATAGTAGCTAGTCAATTAAATTCTTTTCCCCAATCTTACTTGCCTGAAGTCAGCTCCCCTGCACTCCACAGGCACTTACATACAAGTGGTCATATTTTTAAAGCACCACTTGCTTTTTTCCTATAGGACTTGTTAGAGCTCAGCATTTCTTTGAGAGACACCAAGTTTCATTTAGTAATTATTAAAACTGAGGTTTAGGTGTCTGCTGTTGGGCAACAGAATCCAAACCACTGCTTTTTCTTCTAGTGACTCAAAACACTCCCACAAAACCAAATCCAGGGTAACCCATGGATAAATAATGGCTCTTTGTGTGTTCATGATGTTGTGTGCAGAACCTTCATCTCAGTGATGAAGCCACAGCACAGCTGGGCAGGATACCCAATGGAGCCTTCTTGCTACCCACTTATATCCTCAAACCCTGCTCAAGGGGATGCCTGCCCTCCACTCAGCCACTGCTCATGGAGTAACAACCTCTTGTCACCCAAAGACTTGTTGTGAAGCCCTTTTCATCAGGAAAATGGTCACTGCCCAACACATCCCACTGAGAATATGGCTCAGATCCCTTCTGCAGGCAATCCCAGACTCATCAAAGAGATACTCAACCAGGGCAGGCTCCTTACAGCAGCCAGGATCTGACCCTGAATCCTAAGAGGATCCTTTCCCCTTCCAGCTTCCATGGCTGCAATTCAGTTATACCCCTGTATAAATCTGGAATAAATTACTTTACTGAGGCTGTTCTGCAGTAACTCAGGTTTAAATGCAGTTTCAATTAGCTTAACATATGTATGTTTTCAAAGCAGAGCTATAAACTTTTGGGAGCAGCAATTAACACCTAGACCCACAGCCAAAATCCCAGCTGGTGGCACTAAGGCTGGATCTGCTCTGGCCATGCAGGTGAGCTCTTCCTTGCTCCTGTACATCAGTCTACATCTTACATCCCTGGAGCCTTCATAGCTATGCACCAACCCTGACCCAGAGTATGTGTTAAAGCAAAGCAAATAACAAAAAAAAACCCCCAACCCAAATCCATGGAAGCTCTCCTTGTGAATGGCTTTGTAACAAATTAACTGCTGCAACACATGGATGAAGGATGAGAAGAACATGGCAGGCTGGTTTGGCTGGAGTGATGGCATCGATCTCAGGGACTACAGCAACAGTGCTTAGAAATGCAGAAAGGGTTAATAACAACAACAAAACACTGTACCATCAGCTCTGGATATCACAGGGAAACAGAACAGCGAGCAAGAAACAATACCTGAAATTTGGGGGGCTTAGACATTTTCATTCCCATATTAAAACACAAGTGCACTTCTTGTCTGCTACCATCTACGATGCATCACCTGAGCTACGTACCATTCAAAGCAGCATAGGCTTTTTCCAAAGATGTTATCCGTCTAGGGGCTACAGCACCAGTTAATGGAAGACAAAAACAACAAAAAAGAGAAAGAAAAAGAGATCCATGAGTGCTGCAGCTTGGTTTCTTGGTCACAAACAAAAGCAAAACCCAGGATGATAGTCTCTAGCAGCTTAAAATTCCTCTGGTTTCTTGGCACAGGGAGAGTTTGGTAGCTCATAACTGCTGGGCAAGTTATTTACTGGTGAGCTGGGCTCTCTACCTCCTACCAGGACCTGCTTTGCTGGAATGTGCTTAAGCCTGCAAGCATCCCTTTGGCTGTGCCACTCTCCTGAGCAGCTCAAGGTCCACATGTGCATAAGGATGCATGGCCAAATGGCAGCACTTATGGCATGTGCCAGAGCAGCAGCAGCTGTGTTGCACAGCTGTTCCAGTGCCAGAGGAGAAAAAAATATCTCAGGTTAAAGCAGATGAAAAGCAAACAGGGAAATTGTGTCAGTTCTGCATCAACAGGGGAAACAGGAGAAAAAGGAATCCCTAAGGAGAGGCTGGTGCTTGCCACTGACTCCAAAGTGATGAGTGGTATAAAAAGAAATTAATTTCCTGTGAAAACCAGCAGGGATGGGACTATGGCCAGGATTTGCATGATGGGCAAAAGGAGGAATGAAGTGGCTCATCCTGCTGAAGCCACAGCCACAGGCAGACTGGTGGGGAGGTCAGGGCTGCAGCACCAGGGCAAAGGAGGGGGCTCAGAGGGGAGGCTCTTGATGCCAAACTGTAGTGCACTGACACTGGCAAACTGGGGGGGACTGGGGAGACAGCAGGAGCATGTGCCCAAATTTCCTAAGCAGAGGCATAAGCAGTCTGAAGCAGCTCCAAACACCTAGCTCAAAATACGTGTTCCCCATTTGAAGCAGGCTCAGGAAAGCAGCCACTGCAGCACAGAGCTCTGCTGCTGCCCTGCCTGGGGGAGGAGAGCCCTTTGGCTCAGTGGCACAAAGGAACAGAAAAAAGGTGTGCAGGGCAGCTGCAGGCACTGAGATGTGGGTGTAGACCCACGTGAGCTGGGGCTCTTCATCCCTGAGCTGCAGGAAGACAAATTCTGCCATAAGTAGTGGCAGCAGTGCTGCTGACTGCCATGCTGCAGGATCCCACCCCAAAATAAGCCATGATCTCTGCAGCTTGGTCCCCTCAATCGCTGGTGACACCCTGTGGGCAGCACCCACAGCACCAAATGCTTATGCAAAGGGGAAGAGAAGGGATGGGTCATGCTGGTGCTGGGAAAGCCAAGCTAGAGTCCAAGCCAAGAGGGAACAAGGTCCTGGCTTGGCTTCTCTCAAGGAGGAATGCAGGCAGGAGCACAAGCAGATTGCAGGCAGCAAGGGAGAGCAACATATGGCAGCATATCCAATATGGATCAGAACTGCTTCAGAAAAGGCAGCATGGCATTTCCTTTGGCTGGCAGCAACTCAAAGGCTTTTGCAGCATTTCAAGGTGCTGTTATGAAATTACCTTAAGGAAGGTAATTCAAATTTCTTGCCCTGCTAACCCAAATGTGCCATTCCTTACCCACAGGAAACATCCCACCAGGTTTAAGGCAACTGTGCTGCGAGGTATGGAGTGCATCCCAATGTGCTGGACTAGAGCCAGGATGGAATGGCACCCATCTCACTGCTTGGTAAGCACCCTGAAAAATGAGGGGGGCTGGGGTCTCTGAAGGACACACCAAGAGATGAGGGTGGTGGAGAGCAGGAGGAAGGAAAGAGCAAGGTGAACACAAGGGCTTGGATGAGCTGGGTGACAGCACTTCCCTCTTGCCAGTGAGGATGCCACACACAGAGCAAATGGGAAAAGGAGACCACAGCCAGGGAAAGAAAAAGGTGACTGGAATCACAGACATGCTTAGAAACAGGCTTTGAAGCTCCACAGCTATTCACACCTGCTTGAATGTTAACCCTCATAATTATCCATGTATAAAAATATATATATTTTATACACACACATACAAACACACACATACATATATTCAACCTGCCTGAATTTTCACCTTAGACTAGGAACAGTGACCAGTTGAACACCCAAAAATAATCATCCCAGATATATAGATAGATAGATCTAGATATATATCTATAGATAGATAGATAGATAGATAGATAGATAGATAGATAGATAGATAGATAGATAAAGGATGCCTGGATGTGTGATTTTTAAAGTTAAATAATACTGCCTGCCCTACTTTATTAATTGAAGTATGGAAAATAATCTATCATGGTGGTGGGGAGCTTGGGGAATAGGACAGATGGAGCTGGTCTATATTTTCAATCAAAACACATAAAAATTAACCTAACCTGATTTTTATTGTATGTGTGTGTTTGTGTGCTGGATTACTTATGCTTGATAGCACTTTTCAAAGGCTTGTATTAAGCCAGTTTTGTATCTGTGCCTCAGGAAAGAAAAAAACAAAAGGGGAAATGCAGTGTTTATATCACTAGAGCTTCACTCCTGCTCACTCACTCCTGTTTAATGCTGAAAGATCATGCTGCTTTACAAAAGGGGTTTGAAGGTCTTTTTTTGCCGAGCAGAGACCAGCAGTGTGGAGAAGAGGCACTGGAAATCGAAAGGAAAACTTCTGGATGCCAGGAGGGTTGTGCTCCTGGGTTAAAGGCCATGCAGGTGAAGTGCTGGCACAGGTGGCCTCAGGGCCACTGTCCCACCTTTGAGAGGCTGCAAACCTGCACTGCAGAAGGGGTTGTTTTCCCAAAAAACAGCCTCATTCCCTGCAAAATCCACTTCCTTCTGCAAACAGCATCCCTGCAGGCACACAGCCCCCAGTGCTTCTGCACTGGCAGCTCCCCCCATCTCCTATTAGAGGAAAAATACCATCTCAACATACAAATTACAGATTATCTTGAGAAAAAAGCACATGAGGTGCTCAAATTATACTGAAATCCTTTTACCTGTTTCTGTTACACTTAAAAAATGGGTATCCCCAAAAGAAAGATGCAGGAGGTGCACAACTTTAAAAGCACATTAAACCCCATAATTTAACCTAAAGGCAACTGAAATCACTCCAAAGTGATTTCTTTTTAGAATTACATTAATTTTCCCCTTTTCCTAAACACGTGTACTTTTCATGTAATTTTTAGCCAAAAATGATCCACAAAACCCATTAACTTCCCTTACATTTATGATGTCACCTCCTGAGCTTTCCAGCTTTTAGAGACCTCTGCAATGCCATTCTGCTTGGGAGTAACTATGGCTTTCATTTTAACCCTCCTCTCTGAAATAAAAGTGATTTTCATTGACTTTATTTTAATGCCAAGCATGCTGCTGCTCTTCATTTTACATGACAGGGCTTCTCTACCAATATTGAGGTAAAAAGAAGTCTTTAATTTAATTTTTTAGTGACCTAGGGCTAGTTGGAAATCATTCATTTTGTCAAGGCAGATGAAGAGCAATCTAAGTCAAGGCAGTGACTGCACCACTGTACTGCCACCAATCACTTCGGTGTAGTGGGGTGGAAAAGCAAACAAGGGGTTAATTGCTGCCAATAGGGATTAAGGAGAGGCTAAATACAATCAGCTCTTTTCTGGAAGAGACATTCCAGTGGTAATCTGACTACCAGAAAATACTTAGGAGTCCTGGAATTGTCTCTCAAGATTTGGCAAATATGGGAAATCGTCTATAACAAATTGAGATGTCAAGTAAGAAAAACCCCTCACCTGTATCTGCTCTTATTTAAAACCTCAGTGGGAGGAGAGGGAGTGAAGCATCCAGCCTGGCAGGGATGCTGTGACCTGCTGAGCCCACTCAGGTACTGAAATACACATAAAATATGTCTTGGGGTTTGTGCTAGGAGGCCAGTCTGGGAGGGGAGTGTTCAGCTGGAGAAGGAGGGAAAAAAAGTTGTGCATTGAAAAGAAAACCAATTTCCTCTACATCTCTATTTCTCAGGCTGTGTCTCCCAGCCAGGGAGCAGCCTGAAGTATTTGCCTTGTGATGTGCTCCTTTGTTAATGGTGTGATTTGTGTCAGATCAACTTCTCTTAACGTGATTGTGCCGTTTGGAGCAGGGGAATGGAAAGACAAGATATGGCTGGAGCAGTGTGTGCACAGCCAGGTAATTCTGTGGAAAACCAGAGTTCTGCAAAACCTGTGCTTCAGTGGGGCTGGCTTAAAGTCCAGCTGAAGTGAACTGGCACATTGCTGCTTAGGACCAAAAAGTCTAAAGCCACGTTCCAGAGAGGTCTCGGGGACCTCCCTGTCACTGGCTGGGCCCTACACAGGGACACAGCAGTGAACACATGGACCATGTCTGAATTTTCCTGACAGCTAACCTTTTGTTAGAGCTCTAACACCTTTCTACTATTCCCAATAAGGGCATATAAATGTTTTCCTGTCTGTCATATTTCTCTTTCCTAAATTGTGCCATCACCATGGAGGCTGGCCAAGGAAATGGGAAGCCATGAATAAAGATGACAAGGTTCTTTGCACCCATCTGTGCTCTTCCAACAGTTGTAATTACAGACATTTAAAACTGAGACAGGTTTTTACCCACGTTTCTGACAGCAGCTCTCTTTTCTGAGCAGCCCAGAAATGAGAGACAGCTCCTGCAGGGACTCACAGTGAAGAACACGGCTCTGGGATGATGATTTGAGCAGCTGTGTATGGAGCACACCCTGGACATCCTGTCCTCTCCTCTGCCATGTCTTCCCTGGTATATCTGCCTGTGGAATGTTCACGAGCTGGAGTGGACTTTCACTGCCATGCTACTGCAGCCCAACATGGACCCTTGTGGTTAATCACCCCTTACCACAACCTTCTCTAGCCACCCAACCCACCAGCTCAGCACAACACAGATTTATTTTAAGAAAACACTTCAGAAAGGGATGCTTTCTTAAATACAGAAAACAGATCCCTGCCCTAGATTAGCTCTTGAAAAATGCCATCATTTCAAGGCAATGGCAGCAGTACTGATGGGTGATGCTGTCTCAGGCAACAAATGCACCAAACAACAACAAAACCAAAGTGGGAAGCCCAGGAAAGTGAAGTAAGAACAACCTTCCTCCAGCTGATAAAATTATTGCTTGCCATCCACAGTTTACAGCCCCCTGATCACCACTAAACACTGCTTAGGCAAAAAGGTATCATCTCTTACCAGGTTTGGGGATGAGTCCTTGAAAAGGCCTGTGAAAAATAAGGAGAAAAGGAGATTTAAAATGGAATGGTACTGGGAAGCCAGCATGCCTGGGCTGAACACCCTCCTGTGGCCCAGGGTAGGCTGGGGATCAGCCTGTCCTTGCCACGCTGTGCCAAGACTCATGAGGGACCAACAGGAGCTCTGTGGGAATTGAGGTCCCTGCTTAGGGCAGTGTGATGTATCTCATGTCCCATTGGTGAGAAGATAAACAACATGGCCCACTGAAAAGGTGATGGAGCCACTCTTAAGCCTATTTTTTTCCTGTCTCACCTTAGTGTGATACACAGATGAAGTGCTTTTCCCTCCCCTCCCACTTGTGTCCATCCCCTTTGGCTGAGAAACGCAGAGGACCCTGCCAGGAGCAGGGGGTGCTGAAGCACAGCAGGGCTCTGAGCACTGCCCTGCACCAGCAATAATCTGTCTCAAGCCTCCTAAAAAAGAACTGGGGTTTCTCTGCCTGCATAACAATCACATCAAGCACCTTTTCCTCCTGCCACTGCCTTCCCCATCATCTCCTCAGGCAGTGGATGGGAAGAAAGCAGGAGACCCCCCCTTTCTGATGAACCATCAGCTGCCACCTTAATTGCTGTCTTGGGGGGCTGGAGGCATTCACAGACCTGCCCCAATGGGGCTACAGAGCAGGGGGTGCTCCCCCTCTGGCCCCACTCCCCACATACCGTGTCACAGTGAACTTGATTTTATCAGCGACGGCCAGTATCCTCTCCAGGTTCTGGGAGCCAAAGGTGCAGGGCTTCCTGAAGGGGATCCCAGGAGGCAGCCCCTCTATAATCACCGAGCCTGGATTGCTCTTGATGCGCTTGTAGGGCACTTGCACAGGGTACTTAATCCCCAAGGCCTCACCTAGGAGAGAAGGGAGTGGTAATTAAGTAGTGAGTGTGCAGGATGCCAGAGATGCCATTTCTGTTGGCTCTGGCTCCATCCCCAGCCCTACCAAGGCACAGCACAGTGTGGGCAGGCTGCTTGAGGCACCAGGTCAGCATTAGATCAAGGACCAACATTTTCAGGCTGCCTCTATGATGGCAGTGGAGGGGTCCAAGTACAGGCACGTGTGCAGCAGAGCTCATGGGACAGAGGAAATGCACTGTCCTGCATGATGATGCCCATGCACTGTAGTGGGAGGGATGGAAAGCTGCTGCTCTTTGCTTTGGGACATTATTTGGAGATAACTCCACAGGTATGTTCCCTCTCTTAGGCCTGGATGCAGGGTTGCCTTGTCCATCCTTGCAAGGACCTGGACAAGTCTTACCCTGCCTAGAAAATGGCATGTCCTGGTTGTGGCCAAGACAGGGTTAATTTTTGCAGTAGCCTGGAGGGGGTAAGGCTGGGACCCAGAGCTTATCAGGTACAGAAGCACTCCTCACAACATTGCTTGGTTTGTTCAGGTGGCTGTGGTACCCAATCCTGTATACACTGCCATACATGACCCATGTGCTCCTCATGGTGCTCTTTCTCAGAGCAGGGAGAGGGGTCAGGATTGCTTTGCTGCTGTACTGAGGATATCACTTTGTGACATGATAACATTAAGGGCAATGAGGGTCCTTTGGGATATGGGTTCAGTGTTGCTCCCCTGCCCTGACCTTGGGTGCTGCCTCTGGGAATTCATTAATAATTGTACCCAGCCTGTGGGGGGAAACAGGGCAGGATGATTCTCCCCAGCCTTCTACCTCCTTTTTCTCCTTCAGGCCTGTTACAGTTGTATGTTAAGGAAACCATGCACTTGTTGCTGCCTGCCAGGTGTCCTCAGTGTGGTCCACACCACGTTGAGAGTCAAGAAAGAGATTTCTAGGGAAGTTATTCAGAGATCTGCCCCAAGGGTGGATAGCCATAAATGGTGTGGAATGTGTTAGAAAATGGACCAAGCTCTGGGGAAATTCTTGGCTCCAGTGGTTTGGAAGTTCACCCCTGGACAACTACAGGACACAGTACCCAAGGTGTGGCCTAACCAGTGCCAAGGACATGCACCAGCATCTGGAAAAACTGAATGGTACAATGCACTGTTAAAATCCACACTGAAAGCAATGGCTGGAGAAACCTTCAAACACTGGGACCTACATTTAGCAAAGGCCACCTGATTAGTTAACACTCAAGGCTCTACCAGTCAAGCTGGCTCTGCCCAATTAAAACCTCCATGTACTGTAGAAGAGGATAAAGTTCCCATGGTGCACATAGAAAATGTATTAGGGAAGACAGTTTAGACTAGCAAAGGCAAACCTATCCATGGGATTGTTTTTGCTTAAGAACCTGCATTCACTTGGTGGGTGATGCAGAGGAAAAGGGCAACATGTTGTGTGCCTCCAGGGAATTTGATTTTTGGGTGAGAACAGTCTGTAATGTTGAACTGTATAATAGTGGTTGCTGAGTGACACTGCCACTGTTTGCCATAACTGCCATGGCCAATGAGGATGGACTGCTCCAGATACACCAGTCATGAGCTCATGATGCAGCAACCAGCCAAAAGCACAGCAGCCCTGCTGCCCTGGAAGACCTCTAAGATGGACAGAACCCACAGTCATGGACTAAATGAACTCAACAAACACCTTGAATGGATGGCAGTGACTATAGAAATTATATCTGTGCTTGTGTACACACACAAACACACACACACAAACACACACACACAAACACACACACACACATGTAGCTGGAAGGTGTAGAATTCTGGAGCGTTTTAAGTGGTGTAGAATAAGGGGTTCTGGCCAGGACAGGGTTAATTTTTGCAGTAGCCAGGAGAGGGCAAGGCTGGGAGCTGGAGGTTATTCTGTATCACCTCACATCATTTTCCAGGAATGAAGGAAGGGGTCCCTTCTGGTCCAGTTAAGTGTGGCAGAGGGAGTGGTCAGGTAGTGCTGGTTCCCTCTGTTACTGATATTGTTGCTACTACTGTTTGTTTTCTTCTTCCATTTCTATTTCCAGGAAACTCTTACCTCATTAGGTGATTTTTACCCTTTGTGCCTCCAAGTCTCCTCTCCAACCCTCCACAAGGGGAGGGGAACGAGCAGTGCATGGTCTGCAGTGCTTCAGTGTGAACACTCAGTTGGGGCACAACATTCCTAATCCACAACATGGGGATAATAGCATTTCCCTGCTCTAGGAACAGGAGGAGCAGCATCTTCCTGTCCCCCAGTGCTCACTGTGGCCTGTTCCTACTCCCTTCCCAACTTCCCACCACTCTCTGTGCTCCCACAGCTCCTGCAGCAAATCCCAGACCGGCCATTCCCTCCTGGCCCTCCTAAGTACCAGCAGCTCAAGGGGGAGATGAAAGTACCTGGCAAGAAGGAATCAGTAGCAGAGGGGAGAGATAAAGATCAAAAAATAAGGAGGGAATAATGGGGGGAATAAAACAAGCCTGGTTTCTCACCATATTTCTTATTGAACAGGTCCTGGACTTGTTCCCGCAGCGTATTAGCAATGTCTATTCTGGAAAGCCTGGCATCATAATTTTCTGTAAAATAAAGAAACAATTATAGATTTCTGCTGGTAAATTAAAAGGCACTCTGTGACTTTTAAGTAATGCCATTTTCTAATTATAGGAAAGCCCTTATCTTGCAATTAGCTAATCTGTGGAGTGGGTCATTCAAAGTCCTTAAAAATAATCTAAGCAGAAATATGTTGGGTTATTTTTCCCTCGCCTGTTTGCTAAGAATAAAAGCCATGTGAAATCGAAGATTCAGTTGTGATAATTACTGGCATTAAAATATAACATACTCTAAAGCCTCTCAGAAAAGCCAAAGGCTTTGGAAAAGCTCCCCATCCTTGTGCAAACCCTCACAGGCTCCAGGGCCTAAGAAGAGATGCCTGAGCAGGGTAGCACTTTGCCTGTCCAGCCCATGGGCTTCTCACCATCACTGCATCCCCCAAGGGAGCCACCATGCTGCTGCCAGCTAAACTCGAGTGCCATTTATACAAACATCACACAGGTGGAAAAAAGCCCCAGAAAAGGCTTGGAAACTTCATTATGCATCTCACAAGGTCAGACAGGAAGATAAGCCAAGTTGGTTAATTAAGGCACCATGCAGAGCACTTTGTGACTCTTCTTGTACCTGCAGGACCCCTGTCCTGGCTGTGTATCTTGTCCTCTAGTTGCCTTTGCTTTCCATCCTCTCATCCCACCTCCTTCTCTCCTTCTTCCCAGCCTTGTCTTGCTCCTCTGCCAACCCCCCGAGCGCTAAGACCTGCAGCACTCCCTTCCCACGTCTGTCCCATGCAGCCTCCACAGCAGGCTCGGGGCTCTGCCTCAGCCCCTACATATTCCTCCAGCCCACACCTTGAAAGCCCTGTCTCTTCACAGCGTCCTCCAGCAGCACCTCGCTCGAGTCCCTCTCGTCGGCAGCTGAGACAGGGGACATAAGAGGAATTAGGATTCACAGTGCTGCCAAGGGGGGTGCATGGGAGGGGGTTTCCAGCCAGAGAACAAGGTGGGGAGGGAAGGCTGTAGGAAACCACTCTCACTCCTCTCCTACCTAGACCGTCACAGCACAGCTGCTGGGTGTCTTTCAGCCTACCTTTGGCTGCTGGGCTGTCTGACACCGACTCCTTCACGCCCTCCGCCAGCAGCTCCGGTCTGGAAAACAGGGAGAAGCAGAGGGGCACGTCAGTGACCTCCCTGCCAGTGACAACCTGCTGCTCCAGCATCCTCAGGACACCACTGCAACACTCATTCACCCTGTCTGGTTAATGCCATTTTAAAGCTCCTGCAACACAGGAGAACTTTGGACATAGTTTCCATGCTGAGAGACTCTTCAATGAGCTGATGTGTCAGTCCTTGGGATGAGATTAAGCAGGTGATGACTGAGCACCTTAAGTCAGCAGCTACAGACTTTTAGTGGATATGGTCCCGAACATTTCTTAGGGATGGGAGGAGCTGTGCATGGCTTCTTTCAACATAAAACTGACCCCAAAAATTGCCATTTGGGTGCCTAATGTTAAAGCTGCATAGAGAGGTGATAGGAGGGCTTGTTCACAAGATGCACTGAAGCCGTGTCACAGAGGAATGGATCTGGGAGCAGGACAGGAGGAAACCCCAAGATGGTTGGGCTGACCCGAGAGCTGCTGTTCTGACACCACAGAATCTCCATGCTCCCAATATTTATTTTCTGTTTCAGTCACCTGCAGCACTGGTTGTGTCAGCATATGGGTGAGAAACTGCCCCTAAAATACCTGAGACATCTTAAAATCCATCCCTGCTGGATCTGTTCCCTCTTTCAGTGCAATGCTATTGCATTACATTGGCTGTGGCTTTTCACAGCCCTCCCACAGTTCTTAGGACACCCTCTCTCCCCAGCACAGGGCTGGCATCTTCCCTCATGTCTGCAGCATCCCATGTGCACATGTGCACATCTGGACCTCAGCTGGAGCCACTTTCTGTAGGAAAACCCTCCAAGGTTCCCAGCCCCTCTGTCCTTGCTCCACATCAGGGCACCGTGAAGATTAAAGGTCTCTTCACCCATCCTGCTGAGGTGGCCAAACCTTTGCAAAAGACATGAAGGGACAGATGACACCACCATCGCTGCCTCCCAGATGGCTCCAACAAGGCAACAACCCTTGTCTGCTTCTAATCAAGCAAATCTAAGGCAGCCAAGTGATGGGTGCTCCCCAGGACAGTGCACAGCAGCAGGAGCTCTGAGCAGAACCATCCTCCCCAAGGGACAGCCACCCCACCTGCCTTACCTTTTAATGACAAACTGGATGTTGTTGCTCGCTTGCAGGATCTTCTTCAGCTTTGCAATCCCGAAGCAGTTGGGACGGCGTAAGAGGATGCCTTCTGGCAAGCCCACAACAAAGAGGTCCTCAGGGTACATCAGGAACTTGGAGTAGGGGACTTTGACTGGCTCTGATATTCCTATGGCTTTCGCTGCATGGGGAATCAATCTCATTAGTTTGCTGGACCTCCATGTCAGGTCTAAGCAACAGCAACACGAGGGATTGTTGGAGGGATTGAGGAGGTTTTGGGGAGTCTGTGGTTGCCCTGTGCTTCCTGAGGATGTCCCTGACGTTGGCAGACATAAGATGAGAGACACAGCCATGCAGCCACCTGGAGCTGGCTTTTGAATTTGCTACATTATCACGGCCTGCCTTCCAATAAAGGCTGCAAGCATCTCTCCACAATGCAATGGAACCCCACATCCAGACCCCTATGGAAATCCCTCTGCTAAGTGTGGGGACAGGGAATGTGCCTGGGCGTGCCCCATCAGCCTGTGCAGCCTAGCATGGTGAGGAGTCCCCTTGCTCTCCTCAGCACTGTGAAAAGCAACCGAACAGCCAAGGCCAAGCAGTGCTGTTTGCACAGATGAAAAAACAGGTTTGTGTTGATTTGGCACAGCCTGATTTTGGGTAGCAGGGGAGGGCAATAGAAGTGGCTTCTTTGAGAAGCTGCTGGAAGCTTCTGCCATGTCCAACAGAGCCAGTCTGATGGCTGTGAAGATGGACGTGCTGCTGGCCCGGTCAGCGAGGTCAGTAATGCCTCTGTGATGACGTATTTAAGAAGGAAATCACAACAGTGCAGACGAAGTGTTCTCCCAGAGGTGGGGAGGCACCGTGGCCGCTGCAGTCTCTGCGTGGCCTGCGGTGAGCCCTGCCTGCCCTGCCTGCCCGGCCACGCTGCGGGTGAGGCACAGGGGCAGCAGCAGCAGCGACCTCTCCTCCCCAGCGCCCGGCATGAGGAGAGGCGGTAAAATGGCGCCTGCGCTGTGGGGGGCCACAGGCTGACAGTGAAAACATGGCGGGGACCTCTCAGCGAGGAGCTTCATTCCTTGCTGCTGCAGGATCTCGCAGAAATCTTTGAACTGGTGGAACTCGACGGCAATAGTACCTACGAGCAGCAGGTTGCTTTTCTAGTCAGGGAAGAGGAGGAAGTGAGGATGTGTGAGGGAAAACAACATGGTGGCACCACGGTCAGTGGAGGAGAAAGAGGGGCAGGAGATGCTCCGAGCGCCAGAGCTGAGATTCCTCTGCAGGCCGTGGTGAGGACTGCGCTGAAACAAACTGTCCTCCTGTAATGCATGAAGCCCACGGGGGATGCCAGAAAAAGCTGTGATCCAGTGGGAAACCCAAATAGAGACAGAAGGCCCTTGCTTCCAAGCTAGAGCACCCCAGCCTTAAAAGAGTGCATCCCATGAATGACTGACCCACGCCACAACAGTTTTGGGAAGATTGTTTGCCCATGGGAGGGACCCCACAGCATAGCAGAGGAAAAACTCCTCTCCCTGAGCAAACAGAGAAAGATCTCAAATGAAGAACTAACCAAGATCCCCAAGCCCTCTCTCCCTGCGCTGTCAGTGGGAAAGAGGGAGGGGCTGGGGGGGGAAAAAGGTGTTTTAAAGGCTTATTTTACCTCTCATTATCCTCCTCTGACTCTGTTAATAATAAATTTATTTTATACCTTTAAATTTGAACCTGTTTAGCCCTTAGAGTGTTTTCTCCCAGTCCTTATCTCAACTCATGAACCCTTCATTAATTTTTTTCCCCTCCCTCTGCTCAACTGTTACAGGAAAAAAGTAAGTGAATGACTTCTGTGAGTACCTGGTATTTGGCCAGTGTCAAAACAACAGCAAGGTTAAAACCCCACCTCATCAGTGTGGATGATGACTCCCAGCCTGTTACTACAGTGGGGGGCAGTGGGAGGCATTGCTCCAGTGGCTGTTCTGGAAGCATCTCCAGTGCCCAGCCCTGCCTGAGAGCATCCTGGCTCATCTCCCTTCCCTGGTCACAATGGGCTCTACTAGCTCAGCTATGCCCCCAGCTTTTGAGGATTGCCAGGCAGACCCAAATCTCCTGGTCCTAAGAGTGGCAAACACTGTCTGCCAGCTCTCAAAATGCACGTGTGACCTCGCTTGTGTTTCTTCTCAGTTAAATAACCTAAGTAGAGGTGAGCAGAGCATGCCCCCACCATCAAGGTGCCACCAGCCTTGCTGAACCACACAATGATCACTGTGGGTGGAAAACACTCTCTGATACTTCAAACAAGTGATGGGGGAGCCTTTTTGGACCTTCCCTCTGCAGGATAAAGGCTGAAGGTAATGGTAGCAATTCCTAGGCTGCAGCCAGTGAAACAGCTTCAAGGAAACCAAGGGGAAGAGCTGCAATAACAAGGCTGGAGGAGGTTTCAAATGCATTTGTGAGCCCAGCAGAGAACAGATGAACAAATTAGATTGCACCTTCACTCAGCTGCTGGTTTGGAAATGGCAGGTGACAAAGCCAGCACCTGGCATGGTTGAAGGTGTGCTAACAACCATCTTACCGTATCGCGAGTTGAACAAAATTTCAACTTGTTTCCTCAAATGACTCAAAATGTCCCCTATGCCATCTGCAAAAGAAAAAAACAAAAAAACCAAACAATACAGAGAAATGCTCTGAGCAGCCAGCTGCCTCCAGGGCAAACACTGCACAGGTGAGCAGCCCCTGCCTGACCTCTGGCAGGACAGCCATTCATTCTCCATGCCCTCAAATCAGTGCTAGTCCTCTGACCAGCCTCCAAACTGATCTAACAAGGAAGGGCAAGGATGCACCTGCCACAGAGCCATGCTAGCAGTCAGGAGCAAAAACAAAAAATAGAAGGAAAAGTAAATTCAAGCACAAGAGGAGAAGACAGAGCCCAGGAACACAGTGGTGCCCTTCTGTGGGCAGAGGTTTTGGAGGCTGAAGGCTTTGCTGATAACATAGGAAGCTCATAAAACCCAACCTAAAATACATCTGTGTGCATCCCTTCTTCCAAAAACCTGCAACGATGGGCGATGCTCAGAGTTCACCATACACTCACCTGATCCCTCCATCTGCTTTTCTTCGTGTCGAGACTCCTCACCGGACCCCTTCTCTGTCTCTGCTGAGGAAGAAGAGGGTTAGCAGCAGCAGGCACCAGCAAAACCAGACAAGACATAAACAGGAGTTCTCCAGGTGCCCTGCAGCCACTCAATTGCTCCCTCCCCTCACTGAGCTCTGAGCACGTGTCCCAGCATGCCAAGAGCTGCATCAGCACAATAAACCCAGTGCTTCCATACAAGAGGGCTGCCCATCCTTTGGCAGGGGCTCCCTGGGAGAGGAGAGATCCAGCAGGAGCAAGGGCAGCCACTGGGCCAGCACACATCCTGCAGGTAAATTCCAGGCGTGCACTGGGCAAAGGGGCTTGGATTTGCAGCATGCTGGGGCTAAAGAGAGGATGGGAAGGAGCAGCAGTGACAGAAAACCCCCCAGTTAGTCTATTAGAGCTCCCAGCTGGCCTCATTGAGGCCAAAACTCTGGAACTGGCTCTCAAACTCCACCATTTGGCTCATAAATGGTATTTACTCTTTTTTGACACAGGCATGAACACCCATCCTACCGTGCAGTCTCCCAGATGCTTCACTTCTGGTACCTGCTACAGTTTCCAGGATGTATCTTGATTCATCTGAGGCCATGTGTGTGGGCACCGGGTCCTGCATTTCAACTGAACCAGGTGATCGGTCTGCAGACAAAACCCATGGGCACCTTTTGTTCTGTTGCCAGTGGGACACTGTCCTCAGAAGTGTTCAGAGGGTCCCAGCCAACAGCAAGGACTGAGCAAAGGGCCCCCCACTTCCAGGAGCCCCACATACCACCAGAAGATGCTCTGGGGATGCATCTGCCTTCTTCCTCCCAGAACCACCCAGATTTCATCCCTGAGACACACCTGACCTCTCAGTCTGAGGGAAAGAACAAAAACCTCTTCCTAACCTCCACAGAAGGTGAAGAGCAAAACTAGTTCCAATTACTAACTTGGTTTAATTCCATCTAGGCACTCAATTTGGACTTAGAAAGCTAATGCTGCTTGATTTAGCTACTGCATGGGGGGAAACTGTTCCACTAATGCTGCCTTCCTCAACAAAATCAATGCTCTTTTGGTTTCCCTTACATTAAACCTGTCTCCCTAAATGCCAGGCTGTCCAATACCTTCAAAGACCCATCCAAATTCAGCTCTAAAGGAAGTTTCAGCTAGTTTGTATACTTCACTCAGGTCACTTCTGACCTTACAGGATAATAATCCAAATTTCACCAATTTCTCCCTGTAGGTGAGCACCTCTTTTCTATTAATCCTCCTCCTTGCCCTCAGCTGTATTCCCTCTGATTGAACTCAATCTTCAAATAAGGCAAGAAAAGGTGAACTCTGACTTGAGGCATGATCTCCCTGGCACTGGACATGTGGTAATTCTTCACACTCCTTCCATGGACCTCCAACTTACCATGTTTCAACTTTCTCCTCTTCCATTAGCTGCCAAGTTGAAAATGAAAATGTTTGATCTACCACTATACCTTGCTCCTTCTCCTTCCCCTGTATTAACCATAGATAAATCTATTCTACACCAAACCTGGAGTGACTCCTCAACTATCACCTCACTAAGGGGACTGCTGCAATTTGGGTGCAACAGAGATTGCACTGGTGGGGTGGGGCCTGGTGTCACTGCTGTCCCCAGAATCACTCAGGCATGTGCAGCTTACTAATTAAAGGTTGTAAAGCACACTGAAAATGCAAACTTGCTAACAATCCATTCATTAAACCTTGAGGATCATCCCACCATTTGCTGTGCTGTCCAGGACAGGTAAGTGGAAAAGAGACTCTCCCAGCTGCCCCTCAAGCATGTCATCTCCATCACAACCCACTGCCACTGACCTCTCTGGGCAGGAACACGGGGAATTTCCCCCATCAGTGTCAACAATTCCAACACATTTTCAGCATGTGCTTAACATTACACCTGCCTACAATTCGACCTGTTTCTATGAACTCTTCAAAACCAAGCTGGTTTTCTAAATGAAGGGCTTTATCAAAAGCATCCTGTACTCAATAGCTCCACATGAAGCAAAGTGGCAAACCAGGCTCGCTTTCTCCAGGGGAGAGGCAAGATAGGAAAGCAATGAAGGAGAAAGAAAACCAAAGAGCCCTAAAACACCTTCCAGTGCTCCCAGGAAACCCCAAAATGCTCCTATGTCAGCTAAGGAAGACCACTGCACGTATGTGAGGGAACCTCACGTGCTGGGAAATACCCTGTAAATGCCTCCTCTGAAAGTGAAGTGCTGAAACATGATGCAGCAACCCTGCCTGGGCAGTGACAGTGCACACAGATTGTACCCCAGCAGCTACCTGGTACGGTGATCTGGATGATGTTCAGCTCGTCTGGTTCGATTTTGATCTGCCTGATCCCACCTAGCTCTCCTGAGGTACCTATGGGGAAAGGCAACGGAAGGCACTCGCCAACAGGATCCAGCAATGCCATATCTGCCCAACACAGCACCAGTGCAGGGGAAGCGTGGCCAGCTGTGACTTCAGTGCCAGCTGAGCTTGCCACAACAACAAGGCTTCAGTCAAGGGGCCCAGCAGCATCAAGCCCACGGCATGCAGGTACCCCAAGGGACACCTGTGGGCAGAGCTTCTGCAAACAGCTTGGCTGGCAGGAGCTCTTGGTGCCCTCAAACTGGCAGCTGCACCTTGTTTTATGCTCATTTTCTGGCTTTCTTCACTTGAAGTGAACTGGGCCACCAACAGAGGGTGGCTCCTAGCAATTTTAATGCTCCCAAACTCATGCCTGGAACTTGCCCCTATTGTGAGAGGGCTGACTGCAGCTGCATCACACCAAGACGCGTCCAGCTGAACCATGGTGAAATTCAGTGTGGTTTCAACAGATGAAAAGCCTGTGCTGACCAGCTGCCCCAGGAGGAGGTTGTGCCAGGAAGAGGCTGCCCAGAGTGCTCAGCCCAGCTTCCTCTTCTCTCAAGATAAATTTCCTCACTTAGGATGGGACAGATCCACTGCAAGGCACTGAGTCCCAGCTTGCAGCTTGGAAAGGCAAGCCAGCATGGCTTGGTGTGGTGTTTCAATGGGTCCAAGCCCCTAAATCTGTGGAAATGCACTTCCTTTTCAGTCATGGTGCTCACAATATTGACACTTCTGACATCTCAGTAGTGGCTTTCACAGGAACTCAGAGAGTGAAGACTTCCCTTAGCTATGCTTTTAAGCACATGCTTAAGTCTCATTATTTCAATTTATGCATTTTTAGGCCCCAGTTGGAGGGTCAGAGGGTAAGAGCCTTCATCTCTGCATCAAACAAATGGGGATAAAGTCCTTAGAGAACTGCACTGGGGCACAATCAGGCAACTAATGTCAAAATCCAAGTTACTTTGCAGGCATGTTTCTCTAGTGTGCCCCCAATAACACTGTCTTGCAAAAGAAAATTAATTATTCCTCACCTGGTTCACAGCCTTCAGAAACACTACACTTCTCAGACCTGAAAGGGAAGGGTAGACAAGAAAAGTGGTCATGGTGTAAGAAAAGAGAGAGCTTAAAACCCAGTGGTGTGTGGCAGGAGGGAGAAATGCTGCCTCGTATCAGAGAGGGCGGCAAGAGCTACAGAGGGGTTCCCAGGTCACTACACCCACAGTCCCAGCAATGGCACAGCACCCATGGCTGCAAGGTCTGCAAGTTTCTCTGCAAGCAAGCCCTGCTCTCAACCCCACCCTGGTCCTGCACCCCTGCTGATGGCAGCCCTGCCTCTAGACACCCATGGATGGAACTGCAGCAGAGAGCTCCTGAAAACAACAGAGGTTGTTTTTAAGCCCAAAACTTGGTTGGCTCCATCCCTTAGCAACAGAGAGCAGTGCATATATATTACTACAACGTGGTTACTCAAGGAGGTAAAAAAAAATATGGAGAAAGGAAAAATCAATTGATTTGGTAAATATTTATTTTGTTCAAAGCTTTCCTTCACTGAAAACTGGGCACTATCCCAAATTCCCATCTCCAGTTAACTTCACATGCTCAGGAATTTACACAAGTTGTTCTCCATCCAAATGAGATTATTTTGCATTCTCAGGATGCATGTGCTCTCTTGTCTCTCTTGAACAAGAACCACCATGGCTCTTTGGCAGTAAGGGACCCAAGGAACCACTCTGGAAAATGCCCTCCTCCACAGTGTTGGTCCTTCAGGAGGAAGGAAAATCCTTCTGAGCCAGTGCTTCTTGGCTCAGGAGGGATGTTCAAAAGCTCTTCTCACTTGCCTAAATCCACTCAAGAGCATCAGCAGAACAAACCACAAAACAAGCCAGGAGTGCTCTTGAAATGTTTTTCCTAAATGTGGAAAGGCAAAAAGGATCATTGGTCTAGAAGGTACTGTATATGCTACCTGGGAAGGGTTTTAAACTCTCCCACTTCAGGTCAAAGTAAGCCTTTCACCAAGCAAATGTGGAGGGAGGATTTCTCGGGGGACTGCGTTACCCCTCGCAGTGTCTGGCCCTTCTCCTGGAGTATTGGACACTGCACTTTCCCTGGAGCAGGACTCTGACCTGGGGGGACCAGTCCTATGGAAACACTCCTACCAAGGCACAGAGGTTCCTCATTTGCAGAAAGAAAAAAGAATCTCCCAAAACCCTGTTTTGAAGCTGAAGATACCCAGAGAGCTGGAGACAACTGCCAGCCCTGCAGACTGGGCAGCTCAAGAGGTCTCTGGCCTCCAAAGTTGTGATGTTTCAGTACAGACCATATTGCCAGGCTCACTTACTGCCTGCTCTAATGCTGCAGGTTCTGCTGTCCTGGACATGCTTTAGGGGCATGCAGCAGTCACATCCAAGGGACAAACCTGAAACAGCACTGGGGAGAATCAGAAGAGACTCCAACCTGTCACAGGTTCATGACATCAAAGAGCCAAGAAAGGAAAGGAACCCAAGAGATGTCATGGATGGGACAAAGACAAGTTACCTTATTTCCCCCTTCTGACCTGCACAGGTTAGCAACCACACAGCACTGTCTGAAGCCTCAGCTGGTGGAGCTGTCAGTGCTGGCCAGTGAGGCTTTGTGCCAGAATGTGAGGAGCATTCTTCACCCCACTTGAGTGAAGCAAGGCTGGGAGAAGGTTCCTTGTCTTACAGCAGTTCATAATGCTACAAACTACTGCCTCTCTTTCTTAAAGTGATTTTAAAGGCTAAATTATACCTTGCTTCCACTGAATTAAGAATGAAGGAAACTGGGGCTATAAAAACACCTCCTGGATCTCCCAGTCTGGGTTGGAAAGCCGTAGGCTATGTGATATTTGCTGCACAGGTGCTGCCAGCATGTTTTGGACCTGTCTAGCTCATGGCATAGTTGTAACAGGTATTCTCATAAAAAGCCTCCTGCCCTGCTGCACTGCATAACCCCACCTTCATTAAATGCACTGCTAGGCTCCCTGTGAGTTTTATAAACAAGAAACACCTAATTAGCAGGATGCTGTTATGGTGTGGGCTGGGGGTGAATCCTTTAGGTCATGCTTTAACACCAGAGACAGTTCCAGCAGATAATCCCAGGCATGGCCCTCATTTCATCAGTTTTGCTCAAAATTAATTATTACAAACTTTTGCCCTGGCTGGTTGGCCTCCTCCTGTGTTGACTACACCTGTAGTTGTACCATTGCACGGGGATTTTAGGGAGGCAGGAAAGCAACACCAGTTTAGCCACTCACCTTCCCATTATGGGCTTACATCATCTCCCTGATGCTGCAGCTTACTGAATCCCACTCATTGCACCCTCCTGCACCCACTGGACATTGCTGACCAACACATCAGCAACCTGCTGTGCACATTAATAGCCCCAAAATAACTCTCTGGGGGATGTCACTTTGCAGGGAACAGGGACACAAGTCCCACTTACCTGCTGTTGGGCTGAGAGGTGCCCACCAGTTCCAGCATGGCCCCGCGGTGAGGCTCGGGGGAGATCTCCCGGGGAGGGCTGGAGGGCTCCAGTTTGGTTGGATCTTTGGTAAATTTGCTTCCTGTTGCCAGGTGTGCATAGTGGGTTTGGGGAGAAAAGCAAAACCAGGATTAGCAAGTCAAGATGCCAATGCTGCAGCTTGTTCCCCTCCTAGTCCCAGAGCTGAGGTCAGGGTGGGGGAATAGCTTTTCAAGTGTCACCTGCTTGCAAAGACAAGGATGCTGATTCCATTGGGTTCACATGTTAAAATATTAGCAAGACATTGCTTAAACCTCTCCTTAACTATGTGTGTGCTGGGAAGCCCTGCCAGGAAAGAACATCTCCAGAAGGGGCTGGCTGATAGGACAGGGTTCCAAGAGGTAGGGACTAAGGTCAGATAGCCCAGGGCCATGGATTACTGCTGCAGGAGCAAGCCCGAAGTGGGGGGCAAGTCCCAAGGGAGGGGATGTGCTGCACTGGATGTGAGCTTAGCAAAACACAGAGTAGCAGAGACACAGGCAGCCCTCTCTCAAGCCCACCAAGCAGCAAGAGAAATCTCTGTCACAATGACACAGAGAGGGATGGAAGCATCCTGCCACCATGAAAAACTTCCTCTCTCCCTCTTCCCTGTTCCTCAGCAGCCTGAAAGGAACTGAAATGAAGCCTCAGCAATGACCTTGGCGATGGAAAGAGTAATCTGAAGGCAGAGTGGGAAATAAAATCAGGCAGGGAAGGTAAGCAAAGAGCTGAAGAATGAAGGCTGGGGGAAGGAGGGAGTGAGACTACATTATGAGGCTGCAGAAACCACAAGGTGTCGTGTTAAACAGCTATTGTCAAAGGCCCTTTGCTGGTCTCAAAGCACCATCACAATATCCTCACCCTTCTGAAATATATTCCATCTATGGGAATGTGATGCCACTTTCCTTTTGGTTCCAGCCTGCAAGAAAGGGCAGGGCTCTGGCAATAGGATCAGCAGAAATATAGAACCTTAAAGACACTATTTATCTACTGACAGTCCAAAAGGCTCCTTTTAATTTGTGCTTTCTATGAACCAAATCTTGTTCTTGCACCACCAGAGCCTGCCTGAAGCTGCTACCCCAGGGAGTAACAAAAATAGGTTTCCGAGCAGTGGTGGGTATTTTAATTAAAGGGTGAGCAAAACTGTATGGGGAAGCTTTGGGATACTTCACAAATGGCAACTTAAAATACAGCTCCACTCAGAAAAGAATGTCTTTGCAGAAATGGCACCTCCTGACTCAGCAGATGCTGGTTTTTTTCACAAGCTGATGAGCTGACGCAAAGCACAGAAAGCCAGGTTTTAATGGCTTTTGCTTCTGGTAGCCCTGCAGGGATCCATCAGGAGAGTGGGACCTGCCATCCACCTTCAGTTCTGCTGGGTTTGCTTCCTCATCTCCAAATAGCCACTTGCACCTCCCTAGAAAGTAATCCACTGTGCTCACAGCACAGTGGTCTCCAGCAGCAGATCTGGGGCTGATGTGCAGATGTACATGATGGCACCCCCAGACACTGTGCAGTTATTATGCAAGGAAAATCCAATCATCCCAAAACACAGTTCAGTGCTACATCTTTGGGGATGGGTTAGAGCTTAAAGAAATCATTTTTTGAGGGGAAAAAATAACCATTAATGGCTTTAGACAAAGAAATCTCCCATGCAGGTGGGACCTCCTCCAGGTTCTGCTGGAGGTCCCCTTTGGATGGCTCCAGTGTCACCATGCTCATTAGGGCTGGGGCTGTCAGGGGCCAGAGTGATAATTTGGCTGGCAGAGATATCTGGGGAGAAGGTGTCTGGAGAGCTGCCAGCATGTTTGGTTGGCAGCTCAGGGAAAAAGTCAAAACACCACCCCAAAACATGTCTTTACTTGTGAGCCAAGCCCAGGCAATCCAGGACCCAGGTGTGATAAATGTGGATGCAATGCCATATTCCAGGTGTGTATGAGTTCGATGGGATGAGGGCACTGCTGGAGTGCAGGTAGAGTCTGACAGCATGGGTACCTGTCTCCTTATATCTGCCAAAAAGTACTTATTATGGAAACACAGAATCACAGCATGGTTTGGGTTAAAAGAGATCTTAAAGATCATCTTGTTCCATCCCCTGCCATAGGCAGGGACACCTTCAACAATCCCAGGTTGCTCCAAGCCCTGTTCAACCTGGCCTTGGACACTTCCAGAGATGGGGCAGCCACAGCTTCTCTGGGCAACCTGTGCCAGGGCCCCAACACCCTCACAGTAAAGACTTAGTCTGGCTTCTCCAGCTCAGAGAAAAAAGGAGTAAAAACACAGACCAAAGAAATTCAAGGAACTCCCTCCTCACCATTCTGTTACTGAAAAAATGAACTTTTGTTATATTTTTTAAAAAACAGCAGCTGGATGGTGCCAGCACTTCTCAAGGAAAAATAAAAAAAAAGAAGTTACCAGTGAGGAACACAGCAGTGATTTTCTTCCTCTTGAAAGTAGAGATATATGCCATGTACTGCCTGTATTGTGGCTCAGCCTGTTCAGGAGCCAGCCCAGCCTCACACACCAGGAATTCTCACTTAAACCTTCAAACCTCAATTTTTAAGGGGAGTGCAGAGCTTGCACTGATCCCAGGCAAAGGCAATCTCAGCATGTCCTGGTGTAGGGCCCAGACAAGCCTTCTCCTTACTCAGCATAACTACATGCATCCTGCTTACAGGTGACATTATTTCAACTCTGCCTCTCTGCATAACCTTTCGATTTTGTGGGCAATAAATCAAAGGATTTGGAGAACGTACCTGTAAAAATTCTTTCGTCAAACATCCTAGGAGCAAAGGAAAAAAAAAGAGGATTAGAAATAGATGCTGCTAATGACTGAATTGGAGGTTTAATTCATGAATAGCATTAAACCAAGTCAAACTAGTAATTTTTTCATTCTCTAAAAAGGGGAATTACTTTTTCAGCTAAAAAAAGGCCTTTTAACCTGTTGTGCAGCCAAGCAACCTTAGAGCATATGCTTTTTAACTAAAGCACCTCCAAATCTGCTCATAATTAATTCTCTTAATTTAACTTATTAAATGAGCCTGCAATAGGCTGGCTTTAACAAAAGAAACAGTGTGACCAAAGTAGCTGCTGCTGGATCTTCACTTTCCAATGCAGACCACTGACCATGATGTCACCTGCCTCCTGAATGTTGTATTTTGGTGCTACCCACAACTTTGCTCATAGGATCCAGCCTGGTGCAGCCTGAGCAAAGCAGGACAAAGTGGCTCCTCTACCAATTGACATCAGGAAAGCTAATCCCTTTTAGGATGCCTGAATTCCATTAATGTTGGTGATTTTAGGCTCCTTGGGAGCCTTGTTCAGGATTTTTCTGTGCAGTCGTTTCACAGCTCTACGAAGTGAACAACACAAGTGCTGCATAGACAGGGATTGAATAAATCAATGTATTACAGAGCAGATTTTCTTGACAGAGAAGCAAAGAGAGATTGCACAGCACAGTGGTAACTGGGAATACATCCACTCCTCCTATGCCAGTGGAAAGGCAGACACCTAGACACAGTGCCTGGCCTGTAGGTGATACATTATCACCATTGACACAGGATGAGCACAAGTGATCAGTGAAAAACAAGGTGGACTGAAATCCCTGTGAGAATATGTACCCACCCAGGGGCATTACTCCCATCCACCAAATGTCACTGAATGTGCTGTAACCACCTGAAATGTTTGGGGTGGCATCAGCAAAGTTTGGTGCCCATGATCACTTAAAACAGGGTAGCAGAGCTTGGGGGTGATTGTGTTACAGCCAGCTCTGCCACATCCTTGCAAAAAGAGAGAGAGAGAGAGAGAGATGAAAACCACAGGTTTGCAGGGGAAAGAGCTTTCAATTGTCTTTTATGAAAGTGGGTGAAATGAGTTTTTGGTGTCAAAACAAACTCTGTGAGCATGGAGGGAGCACAGACCAAATCCCTGACACTCTTGAGCTGTACACTCCCCTTTGCTTTCCTTGCCACCCACCTTTTGATGACAAAATGGATGTTGTGCCTCTCCTCCAGTATCCTTTTGAGTTTGGGGACACCATAGGTGCAAGGTCTTTTGAAAGGTATTTTGTCTGGGATGCCAATGATCTCCACTGCCTCAGGGTCACAGGCAATCTTCCTGTAGGGGACAGGGACCATGTGGTCTAACCCCAGGGCTTCAGCTGAAAGATGAACACGTGGTTTTCATTTACACAAGGGCTTGGACTTCCACAGACACTAAAACAAACCTGTAAAGGCTTGAACTCAAGCAGAGCAAATGCCTTCTGCCCTCTTCTCTGCTTGTCCCAGAAAGTGAGCCCCAGGAGCAGCAGTAAACACAGCTAAGTGTCTTCCAAAACTCCCAAACATGTCCAGTGATGCTCAACTCAGGGGTGAGCTGGCCCAAATATCACCCCCAAACTCCTTGTGGCCCACCACAGCAGTTTTGTGAGCTCTAGGATTCAGAGGCTGCATAGCACATGGAATCATGAAATTGTTAATGCTGGAAAAACCCTCTAAGATTGAATCCAACTGTTAACCCAGCAGCACCATGTTCACCAAACCATGTCCCCAAGTGCCACATCTATATGTTTTTTTAACATTTCAAGGGATGGTGACTCCATCACTACCCTGGGCAGCCTGTGCCAGTGCCTGACCATCCTTTCAGTGAAGAAATTTTCCCCAGTGTTCAACCTAAACCTTTCCTGGGGCAGCTTGAAGTAATTTCCTCTAATTCTATCACTTGTCACCTGGGAGAAGAAACTGAGCCCCACCTGGCTACAACCTCCTTCAGCTAAGTGTAGGGAGCAAGGAGGTCCCCCCAGCCTCTTTTTCTCCAGACTGAGCCCCCACAGCTCCCTCAGCTGCTCCTCATCAGACTCGTGCTCCAGACCCTTCCTAAGCTCTGTTACCCTTTGGACACACTCCAGCAGCACACATATAAATCATAAGTTAAAGGGCTTGTCTCAAACCCATACACAACTCACAGGTGACACAGCACACATCTACAGCCCATCTGTAACTCACAAATTATACATAGATTAGATATATGCTGGCAGAGTTGAAGAGCACACTAGCCCCAGGTGATTTCCCAACTTCCACCTGCCCAAATGCCCAGGAGCTACACCAAAAGCACTGCCCTTGGCAAAGGGAGCACCAACAACATCTGCAAGCCATGCAGATAGAGAAAAAAGCAGCTGCAACAACCCCGCCTTCTTTTTACCTGCCACATTTATGTAAAAGAGCCACATGCCACCCCTCCCAGTGCCCCCCAAGTGCTATGATCCAGCATGCCACATTCCCAGACAGAGCTGTTTTACAGCCCAGTTATAAATCCTTGACAATGGTGTAGGGCTCCAAACAGAAATATTGACATAACCTTCAGGAGACACCCAGAAACTGGGAGCTGCTGAGCTAAATGTGTTAGGAAGAGCAGGGAGCTCTAGCATATGGCTTCTGCTGCTGTGTTAGGGAACAAAAATGATTGCTATATAATGATATGCAATCCACAAGCACTGCAGATGCATAATGGGATATTAACTCCTACTCACCATATCTGCTGTTAAACAGAATTTGCACGCACTCCCTAAGGGTGTTGATGTCTTCAGTTTCTTTTATAAAACTGTCCCACTTATCTATCAAAACAAAATACAAGAAATAAGAAACTTCCATATGGTTTGTACACAGCAGATGCACTTTTCTCCTGCAAAGTGCTGCAAAGCAGGAACAAGACTTTAAAAATTATTCCTGAGAGAATTTTGCCAGGCTGGCAGATAAGGTCTGAGCTTCTCCAGCCCCAGACCCAAGCACTCTCCTTGGCATGTGCAAAGCAGATTCCTAAGAAATGACCCCATAAAATTTCTGAGCCCTGGAATGAAAGACCCTATTGGACAGAGCCAACTCCACCTGGAATGAACCCTTGAAAGGCCTTTCATAAGTGGATCTTTTCCATCTTCTTTTCTTTCCCAACCTTCCCACCCTTATTTTTTCTCCTCTTTAAGGCAGGCATGGGTTTTTAGGCTGCATTTCTCTTGGCTGCAGTGGAGGTGGGGAAATGGCAGTCTCCTCCCCACCACTGATCCCCCCAGACACTTCTCCAGAATCCCACTGTGACTGGTGGGTTTCAGTCATTTTGAAATAATGCCAAGTTTTCAGCAGGTATGTGCTGTTTGCAGCCTCTCCCAAAGCCATGCCTTGGCTCCCTGTGCTGGAAAAGCAGAGGTGGGAATTCCCAGCCAGGCAGCAATGCTGAAGGACCACCAGCAGCATCTTGGAATGGCAGGGATGGACTGGAGCAGAGATTAAGGTCTTGGCTCCATTGCCTCCAGCACTGCCAAGTCCCTGCAGAGCGTGAAGAGGGCTGGGAGACTGCTGGGGAGAGCCATGGTGAGGAGAAACCTCTCTTAAGGCTGCCAGCTGCCTCCAGCGCTGGAGCAGGACACAGACCTGTCTTGTCATGGACGATGGAGAAGAGGATGCGCTTGGACGAGTGCACATTCTGGATGAGGGGACCTCCGGAGACAGATGATTTCTGTCCTGGACAAGAGGGGAGACAAAGAGAAAGGGCTGATGAGAGCCCGGCCAGTGCTCCAGGTACCACAAGACGACCCTGGGTGCTGTCCCCCAGCAGTGATGCTGTCCCAGCCCTCCTGTCTGTCCCCCACACACCCTGGCCTGCCACACCTGCAGCGGGGCCGGCCATCCCCACTCCGACCGCCTTTCCCGCCTGGTGGTGCAGCGCCTGCCATCTGGGGGCAAAACCGGAGGTGTGCCCTGCCAGCACCTCGCAGACACCCAGGGAAGCGCCGGGGCACGGCAAGGACTCTGCTCCTTCCCACACAGCCCGAGCCCCAGCTGGGCTTAACCCAAGGCACACCACTCCCCCAGCCCGCCCCTCAGCCGGGCCGGGGTGGGCTGTGCAGCAGGCCCTCAAAGGAGAGCAAGCTCCAGGCTATTACCGCAGCAGTCGCTGTACTCCTGTGAGGAAGGCACCTTCAGCTCTCCCGCGGGCCGGGCCAGCAGCGCCTCGCCCGCGGCGGTCGGCCCAGGCAGCGCCGACACCTCCTGCTTGAGGTCGATGGCGACGGGGGCGGGCAGAGAGACGCCGTACAGGAAGTTGGTGACGGCGATGGCGGAGGGGGCATCCTGGGCGCTGGCTTTGGCCACAGGGCCGCTGGCACCAGAGTCTCGGCTGCCCTTGGATGCGAGGGAGGAACAAGTTAACTCGATGTTGGGGTTGGGCTCTCGGCTGGGCTCATCTGCTGGCCTGAGGGGAAGGAAGGGAGAAGAGGAGGGAAAAACAAGGTTCCTTTGGGCCCATGTCACCGCTAAGCTGCAAGAAGCAAGGATGTGGAGGGGAAGATGTGCCCGGGAGGGTGGGAGTGCTGCACCACCAGCTGCCAGGCTCCTTGCTCAGGAGGGCCACGAAGACGAGTTCAGGGTGGGAGCACCTCTCCGATTTGGAAAGGCTGAGAGGGTTGAGGTTGTTCAGCCTGGAGAAGAGAAGGCTCTGGGGAGAACTTACCCTGGCCTTCCATTACCCAAAGGTACTGGAGAGCTGGAAGGGGACTTTTGACAAAGGGAGGGAGTTACAGGGCAATGGGGAATGGCATCGAACTGAAAGAGGGTTGATTTGGACTGGGTATTAGGAAGGAATTCCTCCCTGTGTAGGTGGTGAAGCCCTGACATGAGTTGCCCAGAGAAGCTGTGGCTGCCCCATCCCTGGAAGTGTTCAAGGCTGGATGGGGCTGGGAGCAGCCTGGGATAGTGGAAGGTGTCCCTGCCCACAGCAGGGGCATGGAATGAGCCCTTCCATTGTAAGGTCCCTTCCAACACAAACCATTCTATGGTTCTGTTCTATGATTCAGAAATTACATCTATCGCCCAAATTCCTGAGCCTCTTCAGGCACCTGAATGGTTCTTGTCTTCTTTAAGTGGAGCTGGTTAGTCTCAGGATAGTTCAAAGCATTTTTATGAGCTGGGACCAAGCTGCCCAGCTCCATGCTTGGTGCATTTAAGGGGTAAAACTTTTCATGACCACAATCACTTGTCTCCATTGCCTGTGCCAGCCCCCAGCACCCAAGGCACATTCAAGGGGGAGCTCAGTCAGCCCATGGATGAGTTTCAGACTGAAGAAACCAAAGTGCTCCACATGAGATAGGGAGCCACAAGCTCACAGACAGCTCAAATTCTGCATGTCCTACTTTTAGCTGTCTCAGCCTGATTTTCCAGAAGCATCAAACCTTTAGAGGAGGTATTTGGTCATGCTCAGCATTTTTCCTGAATGGACCTGAGGTGCTGCCAGCCAGGCAAATGCAGGGGAAATGCACCTAAAACTACTGAACCTCTTGTGTAAATGTGGCCAAAAGGGGGAGTTTGCTCTGCTGCAGTCCCCCGCTTCCTTCCTCGTCTGGCATTACAAAACCCATTTTGGACTGGGAAGACACTTGCAGCATTTACCCTGGAAATCTCTCTGGAGACAGAAAAGCACTTAGCTTACCGCAGTGGAAATTTTGGCAGAGACACATAAAAAGATGCAGTTAACGTGCATGTTTACACACACTTTTTATAGAAATGAGTCTGAAAAGGACTCGAGCCCCCTAGCACGAACAAATCTCTGCAAGGGTGGGTTTGGCATGGCTGGACCCGAGTCTGTGGGTCTCGAGGAGATGCTGGTACATGGGAGGGACCCTCCTGCCTGTGCCACACAAAATGAGAATCTGCCAGTGTTGTAAGATACTCCATCCCAAGGGCTCACTGCTCTCTTGCTCCTTGGAGGGCCCCGAAATTACCTTTTTAGCCTGAAGCGGATGCTGTGGCTGTGCTCTAGGATGGCCATCAGGGATTTCACATCATACTCCAGGGGTTTCTTAAAGCTGATCCCCTCAGGCAAGCCAGTAACTGCCAGGGAGCCTGGCTCTTTCAGGAACCTCTCATAGGGCAGAGGAACCACGCTGCTCTTCCCCATGGCTTCACCTGGGGAGGGGACAGAGTTACACACTGACAAACACCCTGTGCCCCTGACCACGGCTGAGCTGGGCTGCAGGACTAAATGCAAGAGCAGGAAATACCAACAGAACCATTAGGAGAAAAAAACCCACCATTCCTACCTTTGCACTTAGCATGCAAGACACTCCAATGCCTTTCTAAAAGCACTAATTAATAAAAAGCTCATAAAAGCCAATAAGCAGATGTCTCATCATTCAGGTTTCACAGCAGAATCCTCAGTTGGGGTCACTTGGCACAAGCCCACCCCTGGGAGTGCCCAGCCATATGCCAGTGAGGTACATGGCCATCAGCAAGGTGGGAGGGAGCCAAGGGCTGACAAAGAAGGCAGAGGAGCTCATGATGATTTTTATCTCATGTTTACTGAGATATTTTGGGAACCCTCATTCTAGTCAGTTTTCTTATTTTACCTCCTGGAAGAATGGAAAGCAGTTTGATTGCTGTTGCTGCCAAGCAGCCTTGATTCACTCTGACAGACAAGAGAAAAAACCAAAAGCAATAATCTCCCTCCATCCCACTATTCCCAGACAGTTTGAACATCGACACATTTGACTGCAGAAACACCTCCAGCAGCCCAGAACTCTCACCTGCCCCCCTCAACACTGGAACACAGTCCCATCACCATGTCCCCACCATGTGCCTCAGGCTCCACTTTACCTCTGACACCAAAATCTCCCCAAGGAGTCAGGCACAAACTGTTTTCCCTTCCCTGGCAGCAGCAGACAAGCAGTGAGCATTGCCATTATATAGGGATTTTCTAAACCAGACAAAGAGCCTGTGTGCCCAAACCAGGGCTGCCCTACTATGGTTTGCAGGCAAAACACCATCAGGAAAACAGCCTGCTCTGAAGGATTTCAAGGAATGGCCAAAACCCTCAAGGTACTCTCTGGGGAAAAATTACTTTGGAAACCAACCCAGGGCACTGTGATCAATAAATATGGTGCTGAAAGCATAAAGCACAAGAAACAGCCATGCAGGAATGCAACCTGTCTGGCAAAGCAGTGTCCAGATGCAGAAAATCTGGTGGCATGATACAGTATCTGCACCTTCATCTCCAGGCTGAGGGGCAGACAGAGAAGATTATGGGACCCTTAAGTTGTTGTGGGATTTTATACTGTGGATTTTCTTTTAAATGCTTTCTTTTTTCTCTCTTCTTAAAAAAAACCACAAACAAAAAACCAAATAAACAAAAAAACCCCAAACAAACAAATAAAAAAAGATCAAAACATCTTACAGAAACACTGCAAATCTTGTGACACTGCTAGCAAGTCCTTTTTAAAATTGATTTCTTCAACATGACCTTTGAAGGAATGCATTATAACTAACAAGGTGCAACTTGCACGAGCTGTTAAGGCTTCTATTATAGGGAGGATTGATAATATTTAAATTGAGCAAATAACCAAAGTTTTAAAATAAGCCTTTGAACCATGACACCATGAGTTTACTTTCTGCAAGCTGACAGTTTCCCTGCCCCAATCTCTAGCAGCTCTCCACCTCCCTTCATCACCTCTCTTCATGACTGGGAGAAGCTCCCAATGTCCACAGTGTTTCCTTATCAACCCAATGCTCACGAAATCCCCAAACATATTTTTATGGGGACCACATTATTGTCAAGGTGACCTTCAGAAGCCTTGTGCTGCTGTGCAGGGACTCATGGTTTGGCTAAAAAGACAATAATCATAATTAATGCCTGTTTCATAGAAGTCACTGGTAATCAGTCATCCTGTTGGTAAAGAGATTACCCAGCTCTGGAGGGAATCTTTTTGACTGAGCATTTTTTGAGATTTTTTTTTGTTGTTTCCAATCCTTATCGATGAAAGGATAAAAAAAAAAAGCCCTAAGAATCATAATTGTTAAAACTCTCACAGTCCTCTTGCCCTGAAACAGTAAAGAGCTTTACTAATCATCCCATGGATGGTTCATAAACCCCATGCAGATGCACCCTGATCAAGCTTTTCTAATGCAATTATATATTTATTGTATGCCAGATTCTAATAATTCACATATTCCCAAGAGGAGAGCAAAGTTTGGCACTGTCCTAGCAGCAGGACAATGAGACCTGCAGCTTGGAGAGGGAATTCACCAGCAAAAAACACCCTCTCCATTCTGTTCCCTTGATTCTTCTGCATCATCCCTTCCTTCATTCTTGGGCCCAGTCTTTGGAAGGCAGCAACAGGATCTGATTGCTCCCATTAATGGGATTATTGCCTCCAAGTCCTTTATGTGGCTTCAGAGAATTTCAGTGGCTGTGTGTCCCAGGGGAGAAGGGATGCCATCTCTCTTTCCTGGCATCTTCCTGTGGAACTGCTGCAATAGCCAGCAGCAGCAACTCCTGCATGTGAGCCCAGCATAGCTGGTGGTAACCCCCATTATCACCCTTGTGTTGTGTGGGAATGCCCATTCCCAAATCACATACACAAACAGGGGCAAAGCCTGCACTTTGCACTCAGGGAGACCTGCACAGCCCCAGCAGGGCTCTGCCATGCCCTGAATCAGAAAAGCCAAACACCCAGGTCTGCAGCTGGGCCTGAGCTCCCCCAAAGCATCATGCAGAACTAACACAACCCCTCAGCACCACGGGGGTATAATCTGGGCTCTGTTTTCCCAAGCCAACATTGCTTTTCCTACCCTGACCAGCATAACTCTAGAGGTGCTGCCAGGGGATGAGCCAGCAGCATGGCCACTACTGCCAGCCACTCCATGGGGGTTCTAGTGGGTCCCTGTGAGCAAGAAGAAGGTGCTGCTGCTGCTCAAGCCACTGCAGATTGGGCCTGGAAGGAGCTCTGCAAGCCACTGGGTTCCTTATCAACAGCCATATGGTCACTCCATTTTAATTGCAGAGGCTTTATTGCTGGGGATGATGCATGTGCTGGAACAGCACCACCTCAACTCTCCAAGTTGGGGCTGCAGGGCCACGTGCTAAAAAAATCATCTGTCTTCCTTTTAAATAGACTTGCCAGGCAAAAGGGGGAGTGAATCTGCAGTGCTGTGAGAGTGGTGCTGTGGATGCAGTGGCAGGGATAAAGGTGTGCTTGGAAATCCCATTCAGGGCATCACAGAGGCTTCCCCTGGTCAGGGCAGACAAAGGACACTTCGTCCAGCACAGGGATTTTTCTGGCTCAGTTTGGGAAACTAAGAAGCAGTGGCCAAATCCCATCTCAGTGCAGTGCTAACTCTGTGCACGAGCACATTCCTCCACGCTGACCCTGCCAGGCACCTGCTCCCACGCCGAGGAGCTGGGCTGGAGATGAAAGCAGCATCTGGCAGCAGTGCTGGGCAGCTCAGTGAGCCCCAGGGACATTCCATATCCCCAAAGGGAAGCATGAAGGTTCTTACTATAAAGCACATCAAACACTTCCTCTACCATCTTCCTGAGGAGGTACACGTCTGATCCCTGGTCCGGGGACACCCTGAGCACCCTTTGCTCCTTTGCCTTCTTCTGCACCTCCACGTCCTGCTCCTTCCTCTGCTGGATTCCTGTGGAGGGAGAGGAAAAATCAAGAGTCACTCTGGTGAGAAGGGGTGAGAAGGGCTGAGCAGGCAGTGCCCCAAGTCTCCCACCCACCTCAGGCCCCAGCTTGGATGAGATCACATTGGGTGGGTCCCAGCAGCCCGCAGCGTGCAGGGAAAGGTACTGGCAGTGGGCAGTGGTGCCAGCAGCAGGGTCACTCATCCTGTGCCTGCCCCCTTTTCCCTGGCTTTTCACACTCAGCTGGAGTGAAACAGTTATGACTAATTAGGCAGTCCATTTCTAGTCTCTGGTTTCAATCTGCTTAGCCTTCAATCTCTCAGGAAAAGAAAATCTGCCTTTCTTGGAGGCTTTTTTACCCTTCAGCATCACGTAGCTCAGTAATACCAGCTATTTCCTGCTAATTTCCCCCATTAAACTTCAAATAAAGCATATCTTCAGCATTGACTTCTTTGCATCTCTAAATGCACAGAAAATTAAACATTACAAATGCATTATTGCTGTTCTATCCACAGTGATTCACAAGGGATTTTCAGTGACAAAGGACTAATTCCTTCATCATCCTCGACAGACTCCTACTTGCAATAGGCCCTGGATGCTGCCTGGGTGCTCATGAAGGAGCTCATAGATCCTTCTGTGGAAAAAGTGCATGGCTGGGACATCACAGGGAATGGGTCAAGAGCAACATGGGATACACACAGAAGCAGACATAAGAAAGTAAGCAGTCACCATGCCACCCCTGTAAAGCTCCACATGCCTCCCACAGCATGGCAAAATAGGCCCTGGAAAACTTTTTTGGGGTGTTTTACCATGGTTGTGAAATGCATCTGCATCCTCCAAGTACTGCTCCTCCCTCCTCCACTGACATTAATGCTGATCACTGTCAATTCTCCCCATGCATCAAGAAAAGCTGAACCAGAGGTTCAGATAAAGGAGGGTGTTCAGCCAAGGTCTGTGTCCCAGAGGGGTAAGAGGCTTCTTACATCTCCAAGTGAGGTCTGCTTTAGATTAATTCAGATTTTTCTAAGAGGGCAACAAGAAATCAGAGGTACTTCCAGGGATACTTTCCACTGTGTGCCAGTTGTAAGAGCTTTATGGAGTGGAGTTGAGCCTGGGCCTGTATAATTCAAGACAGAGTTATCACATTTCACCCTGTCTGCAGCATCAGCCACTTTACTCAAACCCCATGCTCAAGATTTGTTTTCAACCAGACACGACTATTTCTTTTTGACAAAGGTATAAATGAAACCAAAGAGAGGGGAATCAGGATCTAGTGCCAGGTGCTTTGCCCCACCACAGGTAGGTCATCACCCAGGATATTTCACAGAATCAGAGAACAGTTTGGGTTGAAAGAGACCTTAAAGCCCATCTCATTCCCACCCCTGCCATGGGCAGGGACACCTTCCACTCGACCAGGTTGCTCCAAGCCCTGATCAACCTGGCCTTGAACACTTCCAGGGATGGAGCAGCCACAGCTTCTCTGGGCAACCTGTGCCAGTAGTTCACAACACTCAAAAGAAGAATTCCATACTAACATCTAATCTAAATCTCTCCCTTTTTAGTTTAAAACCATTCTCCCTTGTTCTATCATTAACTGCCTGGGCAAAACGTCACTCTCCCTCTTTTTTATGAGCCCTCTTTAGGTACTGAAAGGGGCTCTCAGGATTCTCCAGACCCTTCTCTTCTCCAGACTGAACAACCTCTCTCGAGCCTGAGGAAATACAACGGTGTTCCCTCCCTTTGGCCACTCCACTGGCATCCACATCTTGTGGGTGGTGGGACGGGAAGGCAGAGTTGCCCAAGAATGTAGGAAACATCCCCCAGGTGCCTCCTGTCCTGCAGAATGCAGTGGAGGATAACTGAGGGCATCCCTTGTGAGAGGATGGAACAGTGGAGTTGGCCAGCAGCTGCCCAGGGCAGCAGGACAAGGGGCTGGGCAGAGCCCTGGCAGGGAGCTGCTCCTGTGAAGCCATGCAGAGAACAACCCAAGCAGACAGTGAGCTGGGCAGCTTCAGAGCACTGCTGCCACCAGAGCAAACCCTTCCTGAACAATCTCTCCAATGGATTAAGCACCTGTGTTGTTTCTGTGAACACCAGGAGTTTCTCTCCACTGACATCCCACCGTGGGCATGTAGAGCAGATCTGGGTCTGGTGTCCTCAGCACCACCAAAACCAGACCCCATTGCAGCTTCTGCACTGAGGGAGGAAAGCAGTAGCTAGCGTGCTGGGGGTGGTGCTGTGCAAGAAACAAGTTCCCCAATCACAGAACAGCTCCCACCCTCCCTTCAGCTACCAGGCTGTTTTTTGGAAACTGGCAGAGGTACAGAGCTGGGACAGAAGGCTTGAAACACACAGGTATCCCTCAGATACCTGGTGAATCTGATCTGAGATTGGGGGAACATAGCTCCTGCTCAGGGTATCCTGTCATCACTGTTCATCTCTTAACAATATAAGCAGCTCCTCAACCAACACTTCCAGCTAGCAAATCCATTTCTTGTTTTTCCAAAAGCCTTGGACCAAGAAAGCCCTTCTGCTCCTGAGGGGATCACTAGGACAAACTATTTCTGCTAAGTGCTCAAAAAATACTCCTGGCAGCACTGCTGGAGACTAACAGCACCAGGGCAGCAGAGCAGCCATCCAGCCCTGAGCCACCTCAGGGATGCTTCAGGAGAGAAGAGCCATGCAGTGCCCTCCCTGGCAGGGGAGAGGCTCTGGCCACAGTTCCCTCCCAATTCCTCCATCACCTCAAACACCACTCAGCCCCATGGACAGCCAGCCAGCGCTGCAGTGCCCCAAACCACAACCCCTCTGTGCGCAGCAGGGTCACAGCTGGAGCACTCGGCATGGAAGAGACTGTGCCAGTGCAGATACTCACTGCAAAACTTCTGGAAGTCAGCCTGCAGCTCCTTGTGGGCGCTGAGGAAGACCCGTCCCTTCTCAGTGCCCAGCACGAAGGCGCTCTCCTCGTGCACGGCGATGCAGGCCACCTCCGCGTTCAGCTTGGAGAGCGCCGAGCACTGTGGGAGGCAGCAGGTCAGCTCACGGTGGGGCAGCATCCCTGCTCCCCACCCCTTGGCACTTCCCAGTTTGTTTTGGTTTTTCTTCCCATCACAAGATTCTTCCACCAAAAGCTGTGTTCTGGTTTTTGTCAGGATTTCGCGGGTTTATGACAGCCCCTAAAAATTTCGGTGGCTTTACAGCTCTACAAAAATATCCAGCTGGAAAACAAGAACTATTTACTCATCATTTTTATTTCACTTTTTCCTGGCCTAAAAATAAACGTTTTATTGCATTTCTTTAAAAGAAAATGTTCCTGTTAAAAAAAAAAAAATCTAACAAAAACCCCACACCACAACCGATAACAATTTGTATTTTTCCACCAGCTCTAATGGAATAAGGAACACAGGAATCTTATTTCAGTTGCAGAACACTAATATGGTCAAAGTCCAGATCAGTTGAATGATTCTTCTTGTACGGTTATGAAAAACAATAAAGAGATGGAAAAAACTTCTTCCATTAATCCATTTTATGTAACATGCCCTTCCTGCTCTACATAATACACATGTATAGGCATTTTTATTAGTATTTTTAATATTACAGTAGTTACTCAGTGCCAGCAGCCTGAGTCATATTCCTATAGCTACAGCACTGGTGCTAGGAAGATGCTATCCTCAGGTCATGATTAAAATGGGTAAAATAGGGGGGATTTTCCCAGCATCAGCCCTGGTTAGACACATCAACAACCCCCCAGAGGAGTCAGAGGGTGCTGGCAGCCAGGGAGGGAGCAGGAGAGCAAGGGGGTTACATGGACCAACCCCCCGAGCTACTTCGGCTCCTGCACACACATACAATGAGCTGCACTTGTGTGGGCTTAAACCAGCTTCTATCCTAGCTCATTTAACCTCCTGCTCACCTTCTTCAGGGAGGCACTGAATCCAATCCCACAAAACAGATATTTTTAAGAAACCTCCTCTCAAAACCCAGTGGCAAAGACAAGCATTTTGCTCAGAAAGTCCAACGCTCAAAAAACAAACACCAAACCTAAGGTATGTGAGTTTTGTGTGCAGAACAAATGCAAACCCTAAGCCTGCTTGGTGACATGCATGTGGCACACAGGCACACAGGCAGCTAGGTTTCAGTGAGCACCAGAGCCTGCTATTGATAAAGGCTGAATTTCAGGAGCAGAATGGCTCCCTGGCCCTAATGTAAGCACCTAACAATGACTGCATAATAATGTATATTCGTTAAGAAGCCAAACTATGGTAACATAATTTGCTGTACAGGATGGCATGTATATAAATCATCAAAGCTGCTTGGGGTGTGTAGGCTCCAGGGAACCTGCTCCTTAGTGGGGTGGTGATGTCAAAGAGAAGGAAATTGGTATTAATGAAAAAACCTCTACCCACATAGAGGGGAAAACATATCCTAGATAAATGCATTACATATGACTTGACTTAAAAAAGAGAGAGCTATTTAGCACATCTCATTGCATTATACATTTGTTATTACACATCCGCTTTCCCTTCTTGATCACATTCACAGTTAAAAATAAGATTAGCTCTGGTCCACGAGACTTAATCCAGACAGTTATCTTGTTTATGTAAGCATGGCTGACTTAGGCAAGGTTTCCACTGGGAATTCTACGTCAAAAGATATGAAAGTTATTTTCTTTGTTCTCGGAGATAAAAAGCCATTGTTCTGCTGTTGTGTAAATGCTCACGGTAACATTGGTAAAACAGCAAGAAAAAAAAAAAGCCAACCACCCTACAGCCAGTTGATACCAACATAAATATTAATGGGAAAACAATACACATCTGAGATTAACTTGTGCTGACTTTATGATCCTTATGGCTGTCAGGGCAGGAAAGGGTTTTTATTTCTGAGCTCCAGCAGTTCCCTGGGCCTTCCAGCAGCAGAGGGGAGTGGAATGAGCTCACCAGGCATCCTATGCCAGCCCTGCACCCAGACAGCCTTGCTAAATGGAGGCTAAAGGAGGGAGAGGGATGGGGACAGGGGTGCCACTGGCCTCTTACCATGGAGTCTAAGGCAGACACTAAGCTGGTGATGATTTCATCTCTCTGGGGAAAAACCATATTCCATTGGTCAGCTCTGGAGGTGGTGAGTGTCACATCTAAAGGCTTCCCTGCCAAGGCCATATTCACCTGAAAATAGAGAAAAATAAAAGAGCTATGCATCACTGTTACTAACAGAGAGCTGGGGCTGAGCATCACCACAGTAGCCCCACGACCATCGTGTGCTATGGGAGCAATGCTGGCACAGGTACACAGGGGAAACTGAGGCATGCAGAGAGGCCAGAGCCTGAACCCCACAATCCCCATGAGTCCTCTGCTAAAGGCAGATAATTACGGAAGCTGTTAATCTGTAATCAAACCCTGGAGCTGGTGCTGTGTGTACCAGCAGTGGCCAGATCATCTCTGCCTTTGAAGCTCAGCCTCGAGGAGATGCCAGCACTGTGCAGGGCCACTGGACCAGCTGCATGGTGGGACTCCCCAGATGTCCAGCCTGTGGCCATGCAAGCCAGAGGATGCAGTGCTGAAGTGGACACAGAGCACTGCTGTGCCCAAGCTCTGATGGCAGCTGTGAGCAGGGGGTGGTGGCTCTGTCCCCACCATGCTGAGTGTCCTTGCGCCTCCCGCTCCAAATCCTGGGCAAGAGGAGAGCCTGGCACCCAAAAGTGTCCCTGAAACAGGTCAAAGCCATGGGGTGCTCTGCTTTCCCCCCAAGGGAGAGATACAGCTTGTGGCAAGGGATTCCCTCATCAAATCACCCACTCTGCACAGGGGGAACAGGACATGGTGGCGTGCAGGGACCCCTGAGAAGAGGCTCAGCCCCAGATTCTCCATCCCTCCCAGCCAAATGGGGGAAATGCTGGGATCCAGCAACAGCACCAAGTTCCTGCACCTCAGTGTTCATGTCTCATCTTGACTCATGGTAATGCCAGTGCTTCAGGCAAACTAAGGCAAAGTCTCACCCTGCTGGGACCCCCCACTCGAGACAGCATCACCCCAGCACCCGACACGTCCCTCCCGGCTATGCCCCTCCATCCGGGGGGCAGTGTCACACCACCCTGCTTTAATCCTGCAAATAAAGGCTGGCAGGTTAGCTCAGGAGCCACTTGAAGCAGATCATAAATCATGTGCTCACAAATGGATGGAAGAGGCTGGAGAATCCCTAACAAGGCTGGGTGGGCAGAAAGTGGGGAATACGAATGAAGCTGCCTGCACATAACTCAATTTGCCACTCAGTCGATAGCCACAGCTGCCCAGCCTCACTGAAAACATGGCTTAAAGGCAACAGCAGATCCCCAAACTCACCTTCCTGCCTTAGTTTGCACCTGTGCCCAAGCAGAAGGAATTTGAACACAAAGCAGAGCTGTGCTGCCCCATGAAACTGGGGAAATGGTGGATTTTGGCCCAAAATAACAAGCTCCTCCACACTGGTGCTTGAGCATGCACGTGTTATGAAAGAATCACTGAATGGTTTGGGTTGGAAGGGACCTTAAAGGTCATCTCATTCCAACCCCCTGCCGTGGGCAGGGACACTTTCCACTATCCCAGGTTGCTCCAAGCCCCGTCCAACCTGGCCTTGAATGCCAACCTGGATGGGGCAGCCACAGCTTCTCTGGGAAAACTTTTATAAGGGTCTGCAACAAGCTAATGAAGAGGAGAGACAAATCCCATCAAACAATAATGACTGAATTTCAGGAATTGCTCTGGATGAGCCCTCCAGGTTTTTCCCCCATGCTGCCAGCTTTTGAAAACAGCCAAGCAGCACTGGGGCTCCACTGGCACCAGCAGACAGCAGAGCTGAAACCTCAGCCCCACGAACAGTCACCCAGGAAAATCCTTCTCCACCCATCTGACACTTTCTAACAAAGCTCATGGACATCTCCTCCAGGATGATCCTGGGAGCAAAGAACCTCACCTAAGCAGATATCAGCTTGGAAAACAGAACAGGAAACAACATATGGTCCTGCAGCTGGGCACAGACCCGAGGTCTGGGGACAGGTCTTTGCCAGGCACCTCCAGCCTCACCATCACAAGAAGCTGCAGCAGCACCAGGAAACAATCTGCCTTGCTCCAGCCCTGCAGTCTGTGCATGCATGGATGACCAGACAGACAGACAGACGAGAGCCCACTTCATCTGCAAGCTCCCAAGCAGCTTCCTGAGCACAGCTCTGCAGGAGTAGCAAACCTGAGGTTCCATACTTTCATGGATGCTGTGTTAGTACCAAGTGCCTTGCTGCAACTGGTGCTGGTGGTGCCAGTGCTGGGCACCAAGCTGAGCTGAGGACCAGCCACTGCCTTGCTCCAGGGAGCTCCACTCCCTTCCTAACTCCCCTGAGCACTTGCTCAGAAAACAGCCTCACTTGGATGCCTGTGCATGTTTCTGAGTGCCCTATTTATTATTAAATATGACTGCTATGACATGGGACATTCTGTTGCCTTCCAGGAGCATTCTGGAAAACCAGTCCCTGCCTTGGTGGGGCTGGTGGCATCCCCTCAGAGAGCTCGAGCTGCACCAACCTGCTCAGCCACAGCCTCCCACAGCAATCAGCACTTCCAGGCAAGAGATGCTCCTCTCCTGGCTGCAAAAAGCAAAGCCACAAGCTGGATCTGGCTGCACAGAGGGAACCAATAGGAAAGACAGGGGTAGCAGCAACAGAGAGTGGGGCAGGGTCCCTGCATCCCCTTCCTATGCTGCAGGAGATCAGGACAAAAATAATCCCTTTCCTCTGGCTGATTGTTTAATAAGTAAAAGCAAGAAGCACTCAGTGAGGAAAAAAGCCCCAAAAACATAACAAAAAGATGACCCAAGTAAGACAATGGGATTTTAAGTGATAGGGGCACAATATTCCAGTAAAGCTGTTAGTGGATTTAGAAAAGGGTGGAATAAAAGGGAGGAAAGAAAACTTCACTAGCAAGTGCTAGGCTTATTTAAATCAAGTTAAGACCTAGGGCTTGAAGTTGTTTATCTAATTAAAGGGAAAGTACTCTTCAGGCAAACTAGGGTAAACCATTCTTAGAGCAATTCAGCTGGAGACAGGGAGCAAGGTGGGTAGGATGGGTGCAGAGCAGCCTGCCCCATTTCCTGGGGCTCCACGTGCCTGTCCTACTGAAATCCCTCCCTGGGACACCACCAAAAGCTTGATGTCACCTTCCACAGGGGTCCTGCTCCAGGTACAGCCACACTGCACCTCTGCACACTCAACCCCAGGAGCACAGGTTGGCTCAGGGACCATCACACCATTGTCAGGGGCCAAAGCAAACACCTGCAGGTTGTCTTCACGTTTTTTAAGTTTTTCTTTTTTTAAGTTACTAAATTTTATTATTTTTTAATTATTTCTCATCCACAAAATAATCTCAGGGGAACAGGGTGCTGTGCAGCAGCAGGCACAGGATGTCATCTCCTGCTTGGCTCTTACGACATCTCCCTTGATAATCCTGGGAAAGATTAGAAACTTGGCCCCGGGGGAGTTTCACTCATGAATCACCTGTGCTGCAGCTAAGGGAAAACCAGGCATGTTGGGAGGCTGAGGAACTCCTGTGGAATGGGCCAGGGGCCCTCCCACACCTGCACCACAGAGTCCCTCTAAGGTTTCCATGGGGCAGCATCTCAGCAAGATAAACATCCTCCAGCTGTGTATCCCACATCACCATTTCCAAACCCTACTGAGCTAACAAAACAATACAAAAACCCACCTGTAAGGCAGTGACAACCCTCTGAAGGAAATTTCCAGCCAGAAAGCTGTTATTATACCCCTCAAATTACAAACACCTCTCATTAGGAAAAGCAGAGGGGGTTTATGTGATCCAGTAACTTGCCCCTGGCCCATGCAAAGACTGAACTTAACTCCTGGTGTTAAGAATGGGAGAGCTTTCATCCCCTTTCTTCTTATCTTTCCAAGTCTTACAGTGATTTTCAACCCCACATCACAGCCAGAAGCAGCAGCATCTTATTTATTAAGCTGAGCTGGTGTTTCCACACTGCCAAGGTCCTTGAGGTCCTTCCCTCCAGTGCCATCCTCCCCTTGCCCCTCACTTGCTGTGCATGAAAGCACATTTATATAGTGTAAATCCCCCAAATCTCATTCCTCAAGGGAAGCTGAACATTTGTCCAGGACTTGCAAATCTGGACTGAATTACTGGCTCTCCCCACACTTTCACTCCTCTGGGCCATCCTTGCCAGCAAAAAAAGGCAAGGCAATGACCCCTTTTTTGGAATTACCCAGGGCCAAACCCAGTGTAGAGTGGGAGATGCTGTGAGATGGGAACAACTCAGTGCCTGGGAGGGATGGAGCACATCCCATAATTGCTGCTTGTTACACTGACCTCTACCAGTGCTGGGGTTTTTCTTGCCAATACTGAATCACAGAATCATGGAATGGCTTGGTTTGTAAGGGACCTTAAAAGTCCATCACATTCCAACCCCTGCCATGGGCAGAGACACTTTCTGCTGGACCAGGTGCTCAAAGCCCTGTCAAAACTGGCCTAGAACATAATGGGTTTAAACTAATTAATTTGGTTTTTTCCTGTTGGTCTGCTGTGTCCTGCAAATATAACTCTGTCCATTCCCACCACGTGAAGCATCTCTTGTACTGAGGAGCTGGGAAGGACCTCAGACCTCAAAACCATCTCAGGGAAAAGTATCCTCAGCCTGGTGACACCCAAACCCACTGGTGGATGTCAGTCACATATTCCAGCTCAGCCCTTAAGCTACCAACTACACCCAAGGGCAACACGCTGAACAACACTGGCTCAGACCCAGCACTCAGCAAGGGAGAAGCAAAAAGCCAGAGAGCATCACAGAGAGCCCTAAAGAGATGCTGCCACTTCTGCCTGCTTGCCCTGTGGAGATCCTAACCTCCCCACAGAAATCCCCCTGTGCCTGCCCACCTGGATCTTTACAAACCCTCCACTGGTGTGGACAAGTTTCCCACTCAGGGAGCTAAACAGGGACAGAAATTAATGTGAGCTTTGGCTATTCAGTACACTGAGGGTTAAAAAAAAAGAAGAAAAAAAAAGAGGAAAGAAAAATCTTGACCATTGCACTGGTCCTGCCCACAGTTCCAGCAATGGTGGCAGGAAATTATCCACTTATTCATTTTTCCAGGAAAATTCTACCTGTTGCCCTGGTGGTTCTAATGAGATGGTGAAAGGCCCAAATGAACTAACCTCAGTTCCAGCAAAATAAAAAGAAAATATATATATAAAAAAAATATATTTGTCAATCTAGATTATATATATATTTATTTTAGAGGTAGGTTTTCAGCTGGATTACAGGCCCTTTACCCTCCTGAGTAGTGGAGGGGCAGCCTGGGGGTATATTAAAGCAGGGGGAAGCACAGCTGGGGGTGGGAGATTTTAAAGGTACTTAGGTTTCTTGGCTGCCTGAAATGTTTGATGGGCCACAGGATGTTGGGCACCACATTCAGCCATCTCCATCCTCCCAGGCCCAAGGGAGCAGGAGCAGTGCCCTCAAGCCCATCTGCTGGGAGGATCCATGAACATAATGATGAGCTGACAGTGATTTTATTTGTAATTGCCTGTTGCTCCATGAGGGAACATTTGAAGGAATTTTTAAAGCTTACACTGGCTCTGGAAGATACTTAAACAATTAGCCCTGGCTGTCATTAAACATGTCTTAAAATGGATCAGGAGTCATCCTGATTGGAGCCAGAGGGAGAAATTATGTCCTTTGCTAGCACCAGGAGAGTGTCCCTGCTCCAAGTGAGGAGCCCATCCCTGTGTCCCATCCAGGGCCATCACTCTGGGGCAGGACCCACACTAAGGGTATCTCACCAGTGAGGAAGGGACAGTGGCTCAGAGGGTATTTCCCTGTCCCACTCCACCCCAGGGATTTTGAAGGTCCCTGTTTTGCAGGTAGTTGTGATTAGCAAGGTGAGCTGGAGCTGCTCGAGCCAAAAGCCCTGGAAACCACATCAGGCACGGCAAGGGCAAAAGCTTAAATTGGCTTAAATTTCCATTGGTGGCTTTTTTCTAATTGCTTAAGGAAACACTGGTGTCAGTGGAGCAGATGTGACCAAAGCCATGTTGGGTGCAGGAGCACTGTGACATGGTCCCACGCTGGCCAAAGAGCTGTCCTGGGGTTTTGCTGCACTGGGGGAGATACCTGCTCCACATGGGCAATTTCTCTAACCCACAGGTCCTGCCCAGCTGAACCCTAATCCCTGGCACCTAATTCAGTGCCAGCCTTCAGCCTCTGTGGCCACATCAGCTCCATCTCAAGCCATGCCAACCATGCCTGTGCCAGGTTGGTTTGCTGCATCCCTAGCAGGTGGTGGTGAGCTGCACCATTAGCACCAATGCCAGTGGTACAGCAGATGTAACTGTGCTCCAGGGCACTCACAAAATGCCCAGAAAGACCTCAACTGCCTAAACACCCTGAAAAGCCCTAATCCATGCCCTGTGTGTGGGTGCCCCTGCAACACAGCCCTCCTGGGCCAAGCAAAGAGCTCTGGGGTTTGAGGGGCCCCAGGTGCCACGCTGCTGATACCCCCTGGTGTGAGAAGCATCTGCTGAGGACACACCTGATTCCCTAAACATGGGTGTCTTTGCACCCCCAGTGCCAAACCTGGTCCAACTGCTGCCCCATAACTGCTGCCACATCTCTCTCCACACATCCAAAAAATCCCTTTTATTTTGCTGCTTATCAAAGAATGAACCAGGTTGAAAGAGACCTCTGAGATCACCAAGTCCAACCTATGACCCAACACCTCCTCATCAACTAAACCACAGCACTGCCACGTCCAGGCTTTTCTTAAACACCTCCAGGGACAGTGACTCCACCACCTCCCTGGGCAGACAGTTCCAGCACCCAATCACTCTTTCAGTGAAGAATTTCTTTCTAACATCAAACCTAAACTTCTCTTGGTGCAGCTTGAGGCTGTGTCCTCTCATTCTCTCAGTGGCTCCCTGGGAGAAGAGCCCGACCCCTCCCACTGCAGCCACCTCTCNTGCTGGACCAGGTGCTCAAAGCCCTGTCAAAACTGGCCTAGAACATAATGGGTTTAAACTAATTAATTTGGTTTTTTCCTGTTGGTCTGCTGTGTCCTGCAAATATAACTCTGTCCATTCCCACCACGTGAAGCATCTCTTGTACTGAGGAGCTGGGAAGGACCTCAGACCTCAAAACCATCTCAGGGAAAAGTATCCTCAGCCTGGTGACACCCAAACCCACTGGTGGATGTCAGTCACATATTCCAGCTCAGCCCTTAAGCTACCAACTACACCCAAGGGCAACACGCTGAACAACACTGGCTCAGACCCAGCACTCAGCAAGGGAGAAGCAAAAAGCCAGAGAGCATCACAGAGAGCCCTAAAGAGATGCTGCCACTGCTGCCTGCTTGCCCTGTGGAGATCCTAACCTCCCCACAGAAATCCCCCTGTGCCTGCCCACCTGGATCTTTACAAACCCTCCACTGGTGTGGACAAGTTTCCCACTCAGGGAGCTAAACAGGGACAGAAATTAATGTGAGCTTTGGCTATTCAGTACACTGAGGGTTAAAAAAAAAGAAGAAAAAAAAAGAGGAAAGAAAAATCTTGACCATTGCACTGGTCCTGCCCACAGTTCCAGCAATGGTGGCAGGAAATTATCCACTTATTCATTTTTCCAGGAAAATTCTACCTGTTGCCCTGGTGGTTCTAATGAGATGGTGAAAGGCCCAAATGAACTAACCTCAGTTCCAGCAAAATAAAAAGAAAATATATATATAAAAAAAATATATTNTGGCAGTTCCTAACCCAGCAAAGGGTGCTCCTGTCCAAGCTGTGGGCTGCAGCTTTGCCAGGACTGAAAGGTATCAAGCTGCTATCAGCTTTTCAAGGTGATACCTTTTTCCAAAGACTGAAAGCAGCAGAGCTGGGGGGCAGACAGCCTCTAGTGCAGTCTGGGTGCTACCAGAGCTACACAGTGAGGGTGCAGACACTGCTTGTGCCTGCATCCCCACTCTGCCAGCAGCTCTCACCTCGCTGCCTCTGTTGGCTCTCCCAAACCTTCCCTGCCTGGTTCCTTCCAAGTGGGTAGCACAGGGCAGAGCAAACTCTCATGACCAAACACCTCCTTCCCTGTTTTAATTCACCCATAAAACCCAAGCACCTGCTGGAGAACCTCCTCACACACACACACCAGCACCCCAACATTCACCAGCATTGCTGCCTCAGCTCTGCTCTCCTGGATAACCTGGCACTGCTGTGGTTTAGGCCCACATATTAAAGAAACAAAGAGCAAACTGGGGGCTCCCACAGGGAAAAGTGTCTACCACAGGAATTTCAGTTTCTCCAACCAGGGCATTGTGTTCTGCTGCCACCTTGATTTCCTTAAGCCTAGCCTAGGTGCATACCTCAGTATAATATAGTAAAATTACAGTATGCTTCTGTCTAGTGCAAAGAGAGAGAGAGAAGAGGATCAAGTGCCCTTCAGAAGCTGTATCTCATCTCCCCCAGGATAAACACTTCCAGGGCATGGCAGCTTCTGGGGGATCACTCTGCCTGCAGAGTTCCAGCTGCACAGCTTTCAGTTCCACACAAGTTTCCACACTGCAATCTCATGGCAGGCAGGCACAAAAGCTCTTGCTTCCAGCAACTGCTTCTTCATTTATTAAAGAAATTTGGAAGGAAAACAAGGGTGGGAAAGGTGCTAATTGGAGCATTCCCACCATAGCAGGGAGGGATGCTGAAAGCATCATGCATGGAAGGCTGGATCCTGCCCCAGCAGCCCTGCACGACTGGCTGGGGTCAGTGAGGCCAAGATGAGCTTCATGGTGCCTGGTGGGTGAGCACAACCACCCAGCCATGGGGACCTGGGTGCCTGCAGGGCTCCCAGAGCTGAGCCTCCCTCCCCAGAGGGATGCCTAGCCCCAAAACTCTGCCTGCATCACGGAGCTCAGCACCCCTTCCCACACAAAAGCAAGCTGCTTGGCAGTTCCTAGAAGGAGAGGCACAGACCTGGCACCTCAAATGCCAGGGCTCAGGTTGCACTTCCCAGAAGCAAGCGGCCAGGGGAAGCCAAAATTAGCAGGCTGATAATTCTACCCCTTGGTACATCCCACTGGTCTGGTGGAAGGTGTCCCTGCCCATGTTGGGGGTGGAACTAGATGACCTTTAAGGTCCCCTTCAAAGCACGTGATTCTGTGAATCTGTGATGATCCCGAGCCCCTGCACCACCCTGACTGCTGGCTATTGCCAGAAGATGCTGGCAATCCCTTGCTTAGTGACAAAATGAGGTGAAATGAACTCAGAAGCCATATGATAACCTGCAAGGAAGGTCTGGGGATTGCACCAAACTGGGTTCCCAGCCCTGTACCCCCCTGCATCCTCCACCAGCACTTGGGTCCCACCTTGCATGCCTGAGTGGGTGCTGGAGCAGGGGGAAGGCAGGCAGCTCTGTTCCCTGCCTCTGGTTCTGCAGAGGAACACTAACACTGGGGTTATTTAAAGCCCAGTTTTAACAGCATTCAGCTACTGGTTGCGTGATCAGGATAAAAAATCGCAATCCTAATTCCTGGCCCCTGGTGCCTATGGCAACTGGTATCTGTCTCCTTGGAAACTAATCTCGTGGTATTTGAACAATGTACCAAGGGCCTTTAATCTCCCAAAGACTGTAAATCTTTATTCTAGCCTGCTCTCCCTCCTACCCCAAGAGCCAATATAAAAAGCCTGTTGTTTTCCACGAAGTCACCAAGAGCCTAACTTGAATTTTATATTACACAGACACATGGTTTTTTGCTTTGTAAAAATATTTTTTCCCCACTAAATTAAGGAAAAATCCCATGTAGATGATGTCCCCAGTGCTGCAGCCCTGGCCCCACAGCCTGGTAGGGGGTTTGCTTTCTCTGAACAGTGCTTACGCTGGCTATGTCCTATCCTGGCTCTTGCCTCGACTGACATGTCCACCTTGTCCATCTAACCAGACACTGCTCCAGATTATTATTATTATTATTA
>VZRX01001025.1:1584-74677 GCA_013398075.1 Notiomystis cincta
TATATTTTAACCACAAGAGAAAAACCCTAATTTCTAGATACATTTATGATCCCAGGCAAAAGATTGGCAAACAGTACAAGCAAAAATACTGTTTGTCTTCATCGACTCACAGGTTCAGAATAGATATTTGCTTTCCTGCCAAGAGCTATCAATCTGCTTTCAAATGTATTTTCTATAAAAAGTTTTTTAATGGTCATGATAGAATATATGTGTGTATATATAAATATAAAATACAAAATTAAGTGCAATAAAGCAAGTTTTCTAAGGAAAAGACATAACAGTAAAGTCTTTTGATTGGAATCTTTCAGTTTCTACTAAAACATTTCAAATATGCTAGATAACAATATTTCTTCAAAAGGATAACATGTAGGAGGAAAAAGAAGTCCTACAAGTAAACAGATCTTTTTGCTTAGTGCGTATTCCCCACTCCTCTGTGATATTTTTGGTGGGGTAGTCACTGTATTCAATTTCCTAAAGCAGTACAATTTACAAAGACCCCCAAGAGGGAGAAAAATTACCAAGATTATATTAGGCTTTGTGTTTGATAATATGGGAAATTACTCAAAGCTGCAAGGAAGAACAACATGTAGAAGTGGCTTTGTTGTTGTTGCATTTGTTACCTTGCCAAAATTTTAGTTTACTGAGGACTACAGTTCAGTTTGCAAACTAAAGTGATGGCTTATTTGATCTAAAATAGGATCATACTCTCATCAGTTCAAAAGAAAATACAAGTCATTTTATGTAACTATGAAAATGCAAAGCGATTTTTGCTTTTCAAATAGTGCTTCTGGAAACCAGTTTTCAACTGAGAGGGTTTTCTGTGTAGCAATTGATTAAGAAGTTTTGAAACAGTAGAAATCAAGCCTATTGAAATCAATCACTCCTTAAAGATGCTTTAAGTTCAAATATACTTAAATTGTATAACTTCCAATTTAATACACTTTAAAATATCCAATTGACATTTTGTTACAGAAACTAGTCAGGGAAGGACAACTGTGAGGAACCACTCAGAAAATTCTGATGTAAATCTTACCATCTTCTGGACAGGTTGTATGCAATAATTTTCTGGCAACTCAAAACCTTCCCCCTCCAAGCCAACAAATGAAATAATCCTGGCAAGCATGCAACAGAAATTACAATTACTTAAAAAATAGGAAAAGAAAAAGAGAAATTACAGTCTTATTTGGAGTATTTTGTTCACTATTTTTAACTTCAGTCCACATTCTTCTCACTTGATAAGAGTATCATTGAGATAGCTGAATTATGAAAATAGACCACTTAACCCTATTTTTAACACTAATGAGGCTTCTCCAGAATGAAGTTAATTTTTATTTTGGAATATCCTGAGTTTCCCTATGGATTGCCTGTGTCTTTCCATTGATTCGGGAATGCTGAAGTGAGTAGAGTCCTAACTTCAGTGAAGTATATAATGTAAGGTTAAATTAAATTGTATCCATCTCCAAAATATCGAGGTAGAAATTCAGAATGAAGCCACACTGAGGAATCTGGGAAGCATGGCAAAAATACTTGCATCTAAAGAAAAGGTTCAAAGCATTATATGGTTTAAGAGAAAAGTGAGTAAGAGTGTATATGATAAATGCACATAGTAGAATAACAAGGAAACAGGATGGTGGAATCTTTTGTTCTTCCTATCAATAACAGGAACAAGGAAATATTCTGTGAAATTGAAGGATAATAAACTCAAAACTCATGAACAGGAAAAAAGTCACCCAGTCCATAACTACAATCCTAATAATTAGAGGTAGGAGCAGCAAAGATGTTAGTCAGTTCTTATGGACGTGAGTCACATTATTTCAAGTAAATAATAAAGTCACTGAATGCTCTGGTCTGTGAATATAAATCCTATCTTTGGTTGTTTTTTTTTTTTTTACAATTCAGGCTTTAATGTCTCCTAATTTTGTTATAAATTTCTCTTGCTTATATAAAGCCTAATCATTCAAAATACAATGTAGACTCAACCTCTGATGATGATTTTAATTTTTTAAAACTTTAGTGTTCATACTCTACTGCTTTCTATTTCAGAAACTTTCTGACCTTTCAGAAACCTCCCCTCTAATGAGAAACTGACACTGTTCTGCTTCTTTTTCCTTTGTTAGATTATTTTCTAGGTCATGAAGCTTCATGTTAAGTGTTACTGATAAGCACCACTGCTAGAGCTAAATGAGATATGAACATAAGAATATAAGAAAGGTCACCCTGATTCAAACCAGTCACCTAGTTCTCTTACAGTGGCAAGTACCTGTTGCTTAGTAAGGAGTTCAAGAACAGGATAAGTATGCCCCTGGTATTTCTTGTTGGAAGGAAACTGTGTGTTTATTCCGGGAGTTTTGTTTGAATGTTGTTTTCCAATTCCTATTACAATTTTCAGCAGTCTGCAGGTTTTGAAGGTGGTTTAGTAGTAGTTAACTGGGATTGACTTCTTTCTCCTTAGCTTGTTGTCTAGAGAATATTAAAAGAATTTCAGTTACTTACTTCTGCTGAAATACTTTTGGGCCTCTTCCTCTTTCCTCTTTCCCACAGCCTACAAGTCATTATAAACATAATTCCATTGATAGAACGAAAAAGTAAGTATTCTTTTAGGAATAGTACCCCATATTAATACCAACAGCTAAATTATAAGCCTATTTATATATAAAGAGAGCAAAATTTAATCTACCGTAATTTATTATGTGAGAGAAAGAAAACACATTTGTTCAAGTGAAAAATAAGAAACACAGATGTTTACTAATATTTCTTATAGCTCTACCACCATTGATAATCCAGAGTATTCAATCTGATCTAAAGACTCTATATACCAAAATAAATAAAGAGATGGTATGACAAGCAGTGTCTTTCATCCATAGATTTGGTGATCAGCCTATAGTAATCAAGGATGCAGTGCCCTTATGCACTGTGTTTTGTAACTAATAATTAATCCAAATTAATCAAATAACACAGATTCTTTGATGTAGAAGAGGGATATGTTTTTATCTCACACTACACTTATGTTTTGATACCTGCTTTTTAATGCCACTAAGGTTGTCATTCTCCCAAAGTGACACAAAATACACATTGGGACATCATAATTTCTCTTAGGAATTTGAGATGTCTGTGCCTGTAAGGCCGGAAAATCAAATAGTGTCCTTTGACTAACAAATATGTCTTCCTTGAGATTCAAAGAGATTTAGCTGAAGAGTGATAACTTTAATATGCAGCTGATATTCACATCTATATGGGGCAATAGTTTATGGTGCATGAAAGATCGTGAACTTGCTTACTGGATTGCTTTGAAGGTGCTTGTTCCTTCAACATAGCCGTGGTTATTTTTATCCCTGCTCTGACACAGAGGAGTGGGATGAAGATAGTTGTTGCAAGGTCACTGGCACGGAACATGATGATGAAAGGTGATACAAACTGATTTAGAATAAACCGAGATTTATTGCCTGACCTAATAGATGGACTGTCATAGTTATTGTACAAGGCAATAGGGAAGTAAAAACTTGTAGCAAGTGTGATTTCTTCAGATACAGAATACTGCACTGCTGAAGTGGCATTCTCCCTGTCTCTGTGTCTCTCTCAAACAAGTAGTTAAAAAAGAAAGTAAAACTGGACATGTAAAAATAGAATAAGGAAATTTTAAATTGTTTAAGAGGAGAAATAAGTAAAGCACATAGAATATTGAGATCATAGTTTCAAGTATTTTAAAATTATTTTACTGGATGTCAATAAGAAATGTTAGCTGTACTTCAGTGATTCCCCTTTTCACAGTAAAAATTAAGTGAAATGTAAATAAGCAGAAGTAAATTTGAAAAGCTTAATTATGCACTGTTTCCTACTCTGTCTTAATATTCATATTAATATCAAGAACAGTTAGTCTATAAATTTATCTGGATCTCTAAAATAATGTTTGATAGTTGCTTTGATAGACACTTAAGAGCTCTAGGATTCAGAGAAAGAAAAATTAAAGCAAGACATTTATGAGACAGGTGGCACAGGGAAAAAGTAGAATGTTGTTGATGCCCAGATGTTATCCTGGTTTCACACTCTTGCAGGGAATATGCTTAGGACATGTGAATATTTACCTCAACTTGATGCAGGAGCACCACATTCTCAGTGTTCATCTTGTGAAGGTGCTAAGCTATTTTTTGTGGACTGCAAGGATCTGTAGGGACAAGAACTATTGAAAAAGCAGAGAGAGAATCAGGCTGGAAGAAGGCCAGAAGAGGAATACCTCAACCTTACATTTTGTAGCCTTTTTAAATATTTTCATTAGTGTTTTTGGTGTCCACAACTGATTGCTGATAATGCAAAATTTGGAGTTGCCATCCATAGGAAGAGGAAGACTGTATTGAAAGGACATGGTGATAGTGAGGACTCAGGTAGTTTTAACATAATGAAAAGAAAGATATACAATAGCAATACAATAATCATTTAGCTTGAAGTTTATTCATTGGAATCAATAGAAAAGAGCAGGACTTGGGTATTTTACTGGATTTCAGGGTGAGTATTGTGATAAATTCTGGGATATAGCTATTGCAAACAAGTACCATTCACTTGTGCTTCAGGCCATATTTTTGAGATGAGGAAATATTGTTGCCAGCCTAGAAAGCTTAGCAAAACTTCACTTGTGTGTGTACTGGTTGGCTCTGTTCAAAAAGCATTAATTGAAATTTCTTTTCAAGTGTATGATTTCTTTTAAAGGGTAAAAAACAGCAGCAGAAGAAACAGTGTTAAAGGACAATACTTATACAAGAATAAATAGGTTGTGAAGTTTCTGATTAAATTTTGGCTAGAAATTATATGAATATGCTTAACCAGCTGAACGTATTTGAGATAAGGTTTTCAATACAATATATGGCAAGTGTATGCAGGAAATAATGCAACATGGTGCCTGTAGTCCCAGGAGACTGGATTTAGTGACCAGAACAGTCCTCATAGTCTCATCTTATTGTATCTCTCTTCAGTATTAACTGCATTTCCATGAATTTTTCTTCATGTTTTAAGACAAGAATACAATCCATGACTTGATGATGTCCTGAACCAAGATTAAACTAGTGAGGGCCTTTCAGAACAAGTACGTCTGATTTTAGTGTCACCTCACTTCAGCACTGCAGTGAGCAGAAATGGCTTATCAAAAGGTCCAGCAAGGAAATAGAAGGAACACTGTAAGACTGTGCACCTAGGGGCCAAGTGATAGGATTGAATCCTTAGTCCCAGGAACAAAATTTCCAGCAGCTTCCAAAATTGGATGCATGCCTGTGTCATCATATCAAACAGGGTCAAAAAGGTGGTACAACGGTTAAAATTTAGAAAGATTTCCCAAATTTTGTGTTTGCTATGTGGAGATTAAATTAATATTTCTTTTCTGCAATTATTCAGCTTATTTTTCTGTATTTCCAATAGTGAGACTTTGTAGGAAACAGCAGTTTAAAATACAGTAGTGTGACAAAGCCTGGATCCACTGCTTAATTTTATTTGTGCAGCTTCATTGTGGTAATGTTATCATCATCTTCTTTCTTGTTTTCACTTTAAAGTTACCATGTTTTGATTCTAAATAGTATTCTTGAAAACTCACTAATAATATTTCTGATGAAGGCTTCCAGATGCCAAAAATTTGTCATAGCAGATTGATGTAGTTAGTTATTCCATACAATAATGTCAAATTATTTTGCATATTTGGACAACATCCCTCTTCCTGTTTGTTTACTTACTCATTTACTGACCTGAGTCAGTTAGTTTATGGCTGCTATTTTGGTAATGTAGAAGTGCATGCTATGTATACTCTGCACCTTATGGCCTTTGGAACTTCAGTGAGATAAGCAGCAATCCAGTTCAGATTCCCTCAATTCAAAGTGGAGTGCCCTTTGAGTTCAAAGAATCTGTCGCTTTTTACACCAGTAGCAACAGACCATCTCTTCCCATCCTGCTCCACTACTGTCCAGTGGACTGTAAAACAAGTACAGCATTCTTTTTAAATTGACATTTGAAATAACACCTGCACACTTTTCAAAATCGATTGTAACTTTTAGAGCAGATTTGTGTAATAATATAACTGTTTTTAATAATCCAAACTGGAGGAAAAGTAGGAGGAGTTTTTCTCAAAAACTGAAGTTTCAGCAATTGCTTTTGCTTCAGTTCAAAATAAAATAAAATCAGAACCATATTAAAATCTTCTGAGTCGTGATCAGGGTATTCACCTGAAATATATGAGATTCAAGGTTATGTCTTTGCACTAAAGTAGGCAGATTCTTGACTTTGTCAGTTCTAAAGTCTTTCCTTTCTCTGTGACTTTAGCCAGGAATACCATTCTGATCACATGAAGACATCCAAAGGAAAGATTCATAAAAATATGAATGTTCCACTTAAATGTTTGGATTTTGACAAACTGGAATTAACTAACAAAAATCCCCACTACATCTAATCATCTTTCTTAAATAGCAACAGGTTTTAAAGTACAAGTCAACAACAAAGTAGTATCGCCTGCCATTTATGTCTTTTTTGTTGATAAAATTGCCAGAATCAATACCTTAAGCCATAAATTGTATTGGCAGATTGGGGTTTTTTGCATCGTAATTAATTTAATTATTTGACTCTTTGGTTTATGTGATTTAAGTTCAAAGGAGTTGCTAATTATTATAAGATTATTGCTGCTCCTCAGCCAAGGTTCACTTTTTCCTTTATCACAATTTAGATAAAGAAAAAAATGCACAAAAGTTTGCACTCACAGAATCTCAACTGCCTTGTAGAAATATTTCAGAGGAAAATTCCTTTATGTGCAATGACAGAGGGGAGGCTTAGGTTGGACATTTTGACATTGGGAAGCACCCTAAATGTAGGAATAGATTTAAACTACCCTCAGATCCAAGATGCTTAAGCCCTGTCCTCACAGAATGCCCTCAAGCCCAGGCAGACCACAAGGTCTGTCCTTCTGCTGGAATTAGCATTAGATTGCAACAGGAAGGTAGATTTGTTCATGTGGCTGGATTTTCACATACTGGTTAAACTATCCACGTCCACCCAATGGCCTGTCAACTGAAACAAGTACAAATCCCTGCAGGGCAGTGGCTGCTGCCAGGTGAGCAGACCTCAGCACATAATTCATGGAGGGCAGGGACAGCAGGACACACTTTGGGGAGGCTGGTGGGGTGTCTCCACCTGCAGGTATCACAGGTGACTTTGAACAATCAATCCGTGTGCCTGCCAAAACAGGAGCACTGGGGATGGCATATTGAATCTGGAGCAGCTTTGGGTGAAATCAGCTGAACTTTTTCGCACACATTTAGCTAGGCAGGGGAGGCATGAATGATGGATTTCACAGAGGCATGGTATATGGAGAATCAAGAAAAGGAAAGATACTCTCTCTGTAGATCAGACAAAAATTAAGACCAAGAAACATCAGAACCTATTTATAAACATAAGAAATAAGTGTAAAATTATCATGCTAGCAATTGAAATTATTCTACTTAGCTGCCTTTTTAATTTAAGAGGATTAGTGGTTTTTCTAGGAAATTAATCTGTTTTGCTTTTTCTCTCAGGTTAAGCTACAGGAAGCTGAATACCTGTACACAGAAACAGTTCCGAGATGCACCTTTATTTTCCTTTTTTCCCCACTGGATCTCTGAAATCTGTGGCTATCGTTTCTGTCCCAGTGTTCCCCCAGCTTTTTTAGCATAAAACAAAATGATAATTTTAAAAGATCAGCAATTACAATCTCCATTATGACTAGTGAAAGCAGTAATCACTTGTGTCACTTGTCTAGTATAAACATTTGTGTTGGTCAGGCTGATACGAGTACCTGGAAGGAGGATATGTGGTGAAAAATGACAAAGCTGAATTGGAAGGGATAGGCAGAGAATATTGTCTTAACTATTGGGTTGAAACGTCATACACAAATTGCATTTTGAGTGTTCCTTAGGTCTCACTGGTAGGGATTTTTGGTGAGTATTGACAGAAGATATGTGTGAAAAAGAAAGAGAGCAGAGACATGAAGAACAAAGAACAGAGAAATACAAGTGGGATGCCAATAACATGGGAATGAAGTGAATACAAAATGGTGAGTGTGGAAGATGCAGACTATCACAGGTGGAAATCTCCATGGTAATCTTTGACTAGTGGCAAGCCCAGGAAGAGTCCTAATAAACAACAACAGAATTTTCCTTGAAATTGGAACTGAAAGGAATACTTTTAATACACATGGCATTTTATAAAAATATGTGGGTTTTTTTTCCTGAACATAAATGATAAAAAACATCAGGTGTCTGGTGATATGTAAGAATTTCTTTTTCTGTCCCATTCCCTTTTCACTGTTCATGGCCCTGAGAGCTCACATAGATATAATCCCTTATGGGGGGAGCACTCTCCATAATGAAGGTCCTAGGCTGTGTCAATGTTTGTCATTTGTACTTCCCGCTCCTACTAGATTATCTTCTAATCTAATATAAATGTGGGGCTTCATTAAAAACAGTAGTAGCAACAACAACAACACACCAGAAAAATCTCACAATCTGCCTACAATTTCTGCCAATTTCAAAAAGATTTGAGGCTAAAAATGAAGGTTCTGGTAAGAATCCCCTTCACTTACTATCCTTAAAGTGAGTTTGGTCTTGAAATGAGTCATGAAGAATCCAGCTAATTTCCACTTCCACCCTACTTCCCAGCCAAATCTATTTCCAACTACCTTTCTGATTAATTCATCCTCACCCTAGTCTTCATCTTGTTCTCTTTAACTGGTAGTAATATGCGTGGGCCAAATTAATACACTTGCTAATATAATTTTAGGGGTTCATATTTATAATATATTTATAATGTTGTAACACAATGCTCTGCAACATCACTTAGTCCAGTAATATTTGTCCAATCCTTGCAGCATAAACTTGCACAGTGGCACTCATTTCACTTGGAGTGCTTGGCAAAATGTCAGCTGCTGAATCAAGTAAATTCTTGTGGTTCTGCATTCATCTGCATATAAACCGCATTAATTTTCACCACATTGTGCAGTTATGTTGGTACAATGCCATTCACAATAATTACTGTTCTATTTAACTATGTATACAGTTGGCATTATGGCATAAAAATATATACTGGAACTATATTCCATTCAAATCTTAACCTTTTTATGCATTTAATAGACAGCAATATGAAAAGAGTGCATTTTCTTGAGGAAAGACAGAGTGATAATAAGTGATTTATGATGGTTTATGTTGCATGAGGAGATTTTTCACGCTTCATTTGCCAAATATTTGTTATTAATTTATTTTTTCTTTCATGAGAGTTCTCAGTTTGACAGGGATGTGCTTCTTCATTTCACATCACCTTAAACAGATTTGCAGGAAATGCTAATATTAAAAGTTAATACAAACCAATACAAACTTCTACATCTAAATTAGCATAACTGAAATACTGTATGTGTTTTCTAGAGAAAACTGATACAATTTAAAGGATTTTTTTAACTGAAATTGTCTTTTACCTCTACTCTGAAAAAATCACCAAGAAGTAATCTCTACAGGACACAGATTATGTGAAGTTTATATAAGATACTTGTATAACACTTATAATAAGATACTCATAATTGTTTTATTTAAGCCATTATGTACACATTATTTCCAGAAATGACAATGCTGGGCTTCAGTCAATTGCAAAGAAAAAACCCAAACCCCAACAATAACTCAGGACAAATCACCCTTATTTTTACAGTAAATAGAAATTTTCCTTGTGCAATCTTTCTGGAAGTCAGGAAATATCAGCTGTTGTGTGATATTATATCTTTATTGCAAGCATAATACTCAACCAATGCCTACTGATACAGAGTCAGGTTATAGTAAACTGTGTAAGGGCTTCCATAAAGAACATACAAGAAAATGGACTCTGATAATAAATACATATATGCAGATGTATTCTTGTACATGTACATATTTTGTACATGAGCTCATGTATACTCAGTGGACTCTTGGTTTAGCATGTATTGATGTACCTACAGGAGATTCATGACTCTCAGTCCCTTCCTCTGTCCTCTGTGTCCTACTGAAATATTAATGAATTACACGACAATTCCCTGGTATCTACAGTCATTTGATACCCTGCCAACTTAAAAAAATTCCATAAGCAGTCACAAATACACTTTGAACTATTAACTTGTTGCTGTTAAAAGAAATACAGTGTCGGCATTTTAACAGTGTTGTAAACCTTGTTTTTAAAAGACAGTACTGACAACTCTTTTTCCCTAATATTGGTTTCCTCCACCAGCAAACTCAGAATTGGCGTGTAAGTTTGGTTACTGTTGTCATAGGTAGAACATCACCTATGGGCAATCAGAGGCATGATCTCAATTGCTGCTCCCCCAAGACTTTGCTTATCTCTAGAAAAGATCCACTTGAGAAGGCTTTCTCATTTTTCTAGCTCAGCCGCAGGTATTCTCGATCTATGACACATTTAATAGTAACCATCTGGACAACGTGGCTAGGGTCAGCACTTTCAATAGAAAGATTTTTTCTAACCCAGTTAGCATTTTGTGGAACTAGAATTGGGAAGATTTGTGAATACAAGATGGAACACGGGCACTTGTGGTGCCCTTTTATTACCTGCAGCTGAAATGTTTAATTAGGATATGAGGATACTTGGAATAATTTGTGGCAGTAAAAACAAGCTGACAGCTTGTCTCTACTGAAGTTCGTGGTTCTCTTAATAGCAGCAAACAGAATTCATGTTAATAACTAGGAACTACTACTCTCCATAGGGTTCAGCAACAGGTTATACAGACTATCAGCGGCTACCCACTTCCAGCTGCAGTTTTCTCTCAACTGGTAATGCACAAAAACATCACTCAGGAATTGGCTACAGCCATTTGTAGGACAGTTAGAGAACTTAGGAGCAAATTCTAAACAACATTTGGGTGCCCAAGTCATGCTCTGAAAAAGATAAAAATAATGTAGATAGAATTTGTTGTTAGACACTGAAGAATTCTTCAGGTCTTTGTTTACAATATTTGCTGTCTGTCATACTTCCTAAAAAGACCTGCCAATTCTGTCTTCAGATTCGCTCCCACTTAAAAAAATTCCCACATAATTTCCTTTCCCTTAAATAATGAAGAAGGAAATAAAGTCCCCAAGATATTTCATTGTTTGAAGACAGTTGGTCCAATTTGAGGCCTGCACTTGCTTTGAGGTACTACTGACAAAAACATTCTACGGAAATTGATAAATTTAATTAACTAGCTAATTGATTTATAGAGTGTCTGTGCAGGACAGATGACTATGAAAAATTACATAGCTTTTCTCCCTAGTAATTGAAATAATAAAAATAATTTCTGTCTTCCAATAATTTTAAAGGAGAGCTTTATCCTGTTCATTTTTTACCTCCTGATAAAACCAGCTGCCATGTTAGGAAAACAAAAAGGTAGCATTTTTCCGCAGAAAACCATGGAAGGAGTGGACTGCACATAGATTGTTTTGGAGCAAATAAGAGTGGAGAGGAGTTGCTGCTGAGGTGCGTAGAAGGGCGTCCTCAGCTCTGCTCATCGGGAACAGGATGCTTTGCTGCCCTTTTACTACAGGGTGATGGTTATCATGGGTCCAGCTGTAACATGGACCATCCATTCTATCAGGCAAATGCTATCAGCAAGAAAACAGGCTTTACGGGGAGATTAGAACCTCCTAAAAGGTCTCACGGCGTAAGCATTTAAAAAAAAAAAAAAANTTAATACAGCAGATCTTAACACGGAGCTTCAAGTAGACCTAAGGGGAAAGCCGAATTGCCTGCTGGTTGTCCTTTCCCCGAGCACCATAGGAAGAGGTGCTCTCTGGTGGACACAAGGAAAAGTTGGTCTGAGCAACATGCTGCTGTGCCCTCGGTAAGTTAGATCAAGCTCAGAGGGGGACTCGAGGCTGAGAAGCGGAAAAGAGTGCTTTTTCCTCTGTGACAACCTGCCGGGAAAGTGGGGCTGAGAGAGGAAGGATGATACGAAAGCATCCAAAGCTCCCGAACGGAGACCTGTGGATGTCCTGCGCACCCGGCTCCGGTGTGGGCGCGGACCCTGGACTCCCCTAGGACATGCTCGCGGGAGCGCCCCAGCCCCGGCTCCGAGTGCTAGCTGCTCCGGGCCGCTGCTGCCCGCTGCCCAGCTGCCCAGGACGCAGCGGACACAGCCCAGAGCCTGCGGCCGGCCCCGCGGCCGAGCGGAGCCGAGCGGAGCTGCCCGCCGACCCCGCGGGCGCTCTGTCAGTCAGGGCATCACCGTCCCCGCACGGCAGCCTCTGCGGGAGCGGCGGGAGGCTCCGCCTCCGCCTGATCGGGAACAGCCTGATAAAGGCAGGTGCGGGCGAGCAACGGGACCCCAGCTCGAAGCATCTGCTTGTGCACGGAGCCCCTGAGCCGCCCTGACCCGCGCAAGGCGACGCCTGGAGCAGCCAGTGAGGTACGGGACAGGAGGGGACCCTCCTGCCCTCGGCCGCGCACGCCGCTGTCCCGCCGTCCTCAGTCGTCGGGCGCGTCTCTCCGAAGGGACAAGGACCTCGCCCCCAAGGACCTCCGAAGAGGCGGGATCTCTCCGGGAAGGGGAAGCAGGATTTTGTTGTGTGGCTTGAAGATGACACAGGTATCTAGAGTGGCGCTCCTCCTGGGCCTGATGGCTCTCCCAGCAGCGCTGGGACAGAGAAGCTCGGAAAGCGCTAAAAATAGCAACCAAAGCTTTGCAATCGTCTCTTTCAAATGGGATCACGTCAAGGAGCCGTATATCATTGCACTCTGGATACTTGTGGCCAGCTTGGCCAAAATCGGTGAGTCTGAAGTTACATATTAATACATATCCTCTCCCTTTCCCTTCCCCCTTGCCCTTCTCCCACCCAACGTAAATGAAGAAAGTTTATCATAAGTCCGCTGACCCGTTTTCAGGGGGTTTACTGTACTCTGTCCTGATTTCATAATACTGCCCTACACGGAGCTTAGCAGTGTGATTTTCATCAGCCTCCTGGGGTTACCTAGTTCATTTTTACCGCCCACGACTGTGGCTTCTGCATCTGACTCCTTGTAAACCCTTGCAATTCCTTGAGACCTTGCATTCCTGTTGCTCTCAGGAAAAACTTTTTTTGAAAAGTGAAACAGAAATCGGGCCTTATTGCTTACACAATACCTATTCCACTTTATGATATGGTTTTCTCCTCATTATGAGTATTAGCTATACCAGCTGGTAACATAAAAAAATAAACAATGCAAACTACACATATGAACTTAGTGTTCTCTGCTTTGAAGTGCATTGCTAAATTAGTGAAAGAGCACAGTCTATAGAGAAAGGTAACATGTATTATCAGACCATCTGATGTAGCTGAAAAAAATACAAGCTTTAGAACACCCAGAATTTTCTTCATGAAATTGCAGTAAGTGAAAAGCCAGGACTTAACCTAATTCCGGTATAGTTTAAATGAATTCATATGAATGCTCCACCTCTTGTGTTCTGGACTTTGTGACTTTTCCAAAAGCAATCTTGTATCAATAATGCAGTTTGCTGAAATAGAAAAGTCACTGTTTAATTGGTATGTATTTTACTTGATTGATGCTATTTCTTTCAGACCTTTTGCCTTTGGATCTAAAACAGACTTCCAATTTGGCTGACACTGTAAATGCCATTTTCATTTCAAATAAATCTATTCTATAAACAATCTCATCTCAGAAGGTCAGCTGAAAATCCTGCTGAAGACTTTCCTGAATTTGTATTGTTAATACTAATTTGGTATACCAGAATCACATTCCTTGGATTTTTCAGGCCACAGAGAATGAAAGATGTAAAAAAGGTATACTTAGGTATATTCTGTCTAGCACATAAGATAAGCACAGTAAGATAAGCACAGACTTGGGTAGAAAATGCTGTCTCCAAACCCAAATAAAGCATTTTAAAAATAAGTAGTAAGTTATAAACAGAGGTGATATTGTATATCATTTTCCAGCAATATTTGCATCTTGTATTTTACTTGATTAACCATAGATGTATAACTAAATACCTTTATCTGAACCTGTTTGACTGCACTATGCAAATAATTTGTCTTCAGAGAGTTGCTTCATCACTTAGATTACTTAGAAGACATGTTTTAATTGACTTTTATTGATGAATTATGGCAATTAGAAAGCTGGGGAAACCATATACAGGAAACAACTGACAACTGACAACTCTGAGTACTTATAAAATTGTGCTGAATAAAGTAATAAACAGGCTGCTCATTTGAACCTTCTTTTTGAGATACTCTTCTAAGTAAGTATAGCTACTAAGGCCTCGTGCTATTTAGGCTTTGCTGTTCTGTATGTGTGGCACATTTGTACAGTGTAATATTAGTCGTGCGCAACCATATCAGTTTGTGTCCAAAACCCAATGAACCCAAGAACAGGACAGTTAGATTGTACTATATTAAAACTGCAATGGCCTGGATTGAGATTAGTTGAGATTAAGATGAGCCATTTTACCATGAAGTCCTTGATATAAACTGTTGATAAAGCACTTTCTGTCAGGAGCTGAGTGATGCTGATTCTGTTTTTAAATTCTTTGTACTTCTTTCACAGCTGCACAGAGTATGTCACTTACTTGTAGATCGTACCTATAATCAGCTCCATCACTTTTCTTCTCCAAAGCTCTCAAGCTTTGCTCTTTTCTCTCTTCACATTTGTATTTTTGATTCTATACTGCTCTGGACATCGTTTCTGAAGAAGCAATGGGTAACTGCTGTATTCCCCTGAGAACCTATGAATGTCTCTGCTTTCCCCACCAGTCACAAATAACACATGGAAAAGCAAGAATGTACACTCACTGCTAACAGCTTCGTAATGAAGAAAACATGAAGGTGTTCATGTAAGTCTGTGAGAAAGGGAACTGAAAAAAATAGCTTTTTTTCAACCTTCTGTCTGCCTTGATGTGTCAAAGGTTCTGGAAAGTAGGTCAGAAATCTATGAGATTTTGAATTGCAGAAGTCCTATGCTGGATCAGAGAATGTTTACATATTCAAAAAGCAGCCAGAAAAGAACTGAGAAAGAAAATACAGAACATCTGTCCTTGGGTTTCTTTACTACCTGAAGGAGAGCAATTGTAGTGGAGTCTAAGTGCTGTTTTTGCTGTGGCTTTTTCAGCAGGGGAGGAGCAATTCTTACACATGCAAGCTCACTTCTCCATGGTTACAGGGGTTGGGAGAATTATTTTACTGATGGATGACAGACAACTGGGTCAGCAGAATGTGTTCTAGGAATTGCAGTTGGTGCCTGGGGATAAATGTGTATGAGAATACTTTGCTTTCTCTTGAATTAGAATAGCCTTTGTGGTTTTGTGTTTAGATGAGTTTCTGTTGTTTTCAGGGTTTTTTAGATTTGTTTTGCTTCATTTGTGTGGAAATTTTTGTAAAAAACAAGTTTCGGTTCATGATGATATATGACTGAGGGAAGCATTTCTGTTTTAGGAGATTTTTGCAGATTTATTGGGGCTTGATATTCATGTTGTGTACAAGGTATTCTGCCACATAAACTACTGTGTGTTAAATCCCACAAGTATCCCACATACATAAAGACATGCCTAATGTTTTGGGCTTTTGGAGAAGGAAAATGCACTTTTAGTTTTAGTTTAGTCTAATTATTGGTTAACTAAATATTGCTACAAATGAAACTGTGGAAGAAGAATCTTCATACAATTGGGTTTCATGCATTATAGAAAATTAAAAAATTGTGCCTTCTATGAAACTTCTGATGCATCTTGGTCTACTGTTTTACATATTCTAATTGATTTTATTTGACACTCTTCATTCAAAATATTCCAACTCTTCATTCAAAATATTCCAACTCTTAATTCTTCAGCTTCAAGTGGAACATTCTTAAGGTTCACAATGTTCCACTTTCACTAATGATCTTTATTTCCTCCTTTGATAGGCTCTCTTATCACTACAGAGGAGTATCCTTGTGTGAGAGGGCCAATATACTACTTATATTTGTAAATCTAAGCCAGAAAAGCATCTTATCTATGTGAAGAAGGTACATGAGGTACAGCTGAGAACCCTCCTAGTGGACTTCAGGTGTCCACTTCCTGGTATCTCAGTGCTTCAGATGAAATAAGCAATACCACTGAAAAAGAATAATCTACAAATGCATACATGTGTGCCTTTATAGCTACAGACAACACAGGAATTTCCTGCTGTAGCCCTGCAGGTGAAGGATGTACCATTTTTAAACAACATGCCTACACAATTTAGTTCTGGTTTAAGATGAAAGACACTTGTACACTGACCAGACTCTTTTGTGCTTTCTAAGCTCACTTGGCCATGTGCTCTCCTTCTTCTTTTTATGTCTGTCACAGATAACATCTTGAAAATAACCTTTGAATAAATAGATGCAAAGAAGATGCAAACAATATTTTGGCAGGAAAGTCTCTATGGAAACAGGTAGAAGTGGGTGGAAAATCAGAAAACTTTGGAGACAAGTAGAAGAAGGAAAGGAATAATGTGCTCAGAAGCTAAAAATGGCTAAGAGAAGAAATTTTTTAACACAGAACATTGTATATATATATTTTTGGATGGTATTTCTCAGACCATATTAATTGCAAAAAAAAAAAGAAAAAAGAGAAAAAGAAAAAGCTATGCTTTCTGCTTGGGGGATATCCAGTACATGCTTCTATACTTGTTCAAAATCCTAGGAAACAGAGAGAGATTGTATTTATATCTTCGTTGGAGGCTATGTTGGGGAAATGATGAAATTCCTTTGTGCAGTTTAAATCCTTTTCTGTACTATATGTACTGTAACATTTTATAACATTTTTTCAACGTTTTTATAGGATAGGTAATTCTCCCAAAGTTTTAAAAAAATGCCCTACGAAACAGTCTTTCTATCTGTCTGGCCCTCTGGATTTGCTCAGTGTGTGCAGATAAACAACTGGAAGAAACAGTGGGAGAGTGAGTGACTATGAACAGGAATGAGGAAGGATACACAGCCTTTTCATTTTCTGAGTCAGCTGTTTTGTTGGTATAGGTTATGCTGAGTCTAAGAATGTCACAAAAGCTTTTTTCTTTTTTTAATTTCTATGTAGTTGCACACATATTGTAAAGGCTTTTATATAAGAAATTAAAAAGTGAGAGTGAAATTTGAATCCAGGGCAGCCAGTAAATGCCACAATGCTTTGGAGGAGGGGGAAGAAATGATTCCATAACAGTGAATGAATACTTAGGAGAAGACTGGTGAAGATACTGTGTCAGATGGACTTGTTGAGTCCATCACCTCTCGAGACCTCAGGAGGACATGAACTGCACAATGCATCTCCAAGCTTAGAGATATGGGTCTCCACAAACAGTCTAGTTTCTGCATGCCTGGGCTCCACATTGTCTCAAACCACCCTGAGAAAGGAGCTGTTTAGAGTATTTTGTTAACACAAACAATTGCTGTGGAGAATTTTAAGCATGTTAGGGATGGGCTACGGAAGGCACTGTGAAATGCAGGTCTAACCACCCATCTAATTTAGACTCCTGGGGCGATATTTTCTTTGAAGAAATCAATAACCCTCCCTCCAAAGGAAACTGTCAAAACAAAAGCCCATTTGACTCCAAAGTTTCTCCTCCTGGCACTAGCTACTGAAAAGTGTCAGTTACATAGAGAAAGTGATTTAGGATGTTGTTTCAATAAAATAAAAAATGTGAGACTAGCACTTCTGTTGGCAATTCTTCAGTAAATGACATTGTTAGGAAGAAATGTTGAATGATGCTTAGCAGAACCTTACTGGGTGTATTTAACTGAAAATGGAGTCAGAGATTCAAAGGTGATGATATCACCAGATCCTGCAAAGTTTAAACTACCAGACTCCTCATGATTGTAGATCTTGTTAAAATCTGCTTTCATTAGCAAGTGATAATATGGAAAAAGTCTTTTACACTGTGACTTAAAAAGTCTGGACTTGGCTATCTTCTCCCACATCCTGACAAAGATAAGAAGGGGAAAATGCATCTTTTACCTTTATTGTGAAGTCAGTGGAAGCTGAAACGGGTTAGCACACTTAGAACAGAGGCCTATGCATTTCTTCCTCGTATATGCATAGAAACACTATAAAATTGTGCTGGCACATGTTATATATCTGCAGTGTCTTCTTTTTTGTAAGATGCTGTATTTCCCTTTGCAGAGTGCTGTTTAGAATACCTATGAGCTAGGAATGTTAAGTAAAATCTCTATCTTCCAAAGAATTACCTTTTGTAGTTAACATTTTATAAGTTTTAAGCATCTGAAAAGAATATTTCCAAAACAGAATAATAGCTTTGCATTTCCAATGGTAGGAACAACTGCGTAAGCCATATTTTTATTAAATTTATCATCTGTGACTGCCTATTCCTATGTTTTATTTCCATTTTACTCTTGTGCCTTACTCATCCTTTTCCTGTACTTCCTGTCTCCCTGTAACACACATCTATCTTCTTCCCCCTCCCCCTCCAAGTCTTGCAAGTCTCAAGTCTTAATTATTTAGAGCAGGGAAGAAGATATCAGGATAGTATAATTTGACAAGGTTCAGATTACAACCCCTGACGAATAGCAAATGTACAATGGCAACTTGTGTGAATTACATAAGAAAACAATGGCATTTTGAGAACGGCCCTGAACTGAATACAGTTCAGGCATGCATACCTAAGGAAGGATCTCTGCCATCAATTACTTTCAGGCACCTGTGTGCAAAGTGCTCAGCGTTCTCTGCAAAACAATGGAATCCTTTTAATACTGTAGTCTTAGGATTGTTAAAATCATTGATTTACTGTCTTCAGAGCTCAAGCCACTTATTACCAGGAGCAATCTACGATCTACGAAGTGACTGTAAATCTCTCATGTGGCAATGCAGCAGACCACAGCCCCTCAAGAAATAAGGGCAGGCAGCAAACCCTTCCAGGTGTACAGAGGTTCTTAAAGTGAAAGGCTCTGGAGGCCCCCCTTTGTTTTTGTGGACCTCTGTGTGTTAGAGATGCTTAGCAGGGAAGATGGTACTGGAAATCCTGAATTATTACTTTGTTTGACACGTACAACCAGAAGCCCATAAAAAAAATAGTAGTTATACCACAAGTTTGCTTTAAGAAATATTTGGAATCCAACTCAAAGTGTTCTTTCCCCCCTATTTACCACAGTTTTAATTGCTCTTACTTAAAGGCGTAATGGATTACTTAGCTCTTCTGTACCTTTCTTATGGCTCACTCACAATGATGAAATGCTGAGTCCAAAGTTATAGAAGAATATTTCTTATCTGAGTATTCTTTTTTCTTTCAGGAAAATGTCTCTGATTTTTCTCTTCTCTCTACAGCAGTGCAGTTTAACTAATGGCCTGAAGAACTAGAGTCTTTAATTGGTATTCAGTTTGTTGACAAGTGGCAGCCATTTAATATTTGAGACAACTAAAACAGTCTTGGTAAATTACAGAGAATGGTGGATTGTCTGTGTTGCAATATTTTGTTTCCTTTCCTAAAGCAATTTGCAGAGAATTTACCCGTGTGGAAGGAGTGACTTGACACCAAATTGGCTGCTATGTAAAGCACTGTAAAGTCATAAATACTGAAACTACAGGCTGACAAGGAAGAGCTGACCAAGATGGAATGCAAGACATCAAGTGGAAACACTTTTAATTAAGGCACGAATATTTAATGTTCATTCATGGAAGAAGAAAACTGGAAGGTATTCTGAAGGGCCTGCAAAATAACAAGGGTTTTAAGTAGTTGGATCTGGAGAGTTTTCTCCTTCCAGTAACTGAAAATAGAAGCCGTAATTCTGGATTCACTAAAATGTGCCTAGGAGAGATGTTCTGCTTTTAGCTATTGAAAGAAAAAAAGTGCCTTGGTTTTTTCAAAGCCAAATGTTAAAATAGCAGTAGTCACACACCAGAGAAGAAAATCTCAGTGTAGATTGTAGACTGATTTTCAAAAACATGGAGCTATGATTCTTTCTGCTTCAATTACAATTTTTAAACATGGGAGAAAAAAAGTTTAAATTAAAAGCTTTATGGATTCAGCCAGTTTCATAAATTGAGATTTGAGGAAAATATTAAATATTAAGAAACCAGTAAAAGTTTTGAGACAGTAAGATTTCACAATGAAAATCTCCCAAGTGCAAGCGGATTGTAAACTGATGGAGAGTCTTGATAGCTCCTTTATTAAAATTAATACTGTTACATTGGTTTGGTGATATAATATTTCAGGGACTAGGTGATACCAGTTGGTATAAGATGGCTTTATGTTAATGTTATGTTGTGTTAATGTTAGTATTGATACACTAACAGATGTACTGGAGGTAGAGTTGTTATGTGACCATACATTAAACTAAATATAGGTATAGTATGGAGATATTACAATCCTCCTACTCCAGTGAAATACCAAAACTGATGAATATCTAGATGTAGGTTTTCAGACCTTGGTAGCTTAGATATATGCTTAGAAAATTAAGTTAATAAATGCTAGTTAGTGGTTTAAATGGTTAAAATATTCATTCCAGAATGTCTGAAACAGTCTTTGAATGCTTGCTCTTCTGTCTATACATAGTCTAGTGTTTAAAGTGCTCTAAGACCTGGTTTAAATTAAATAATCAGATTTTCCACAGAAATAGTTCTGGCCCTAAGCTATTCCATCCTATTTAGTTCTGGGAATGAATTTGGATCATTAGTGAACTGGGGAAAACGCTTGGATACTGGGTCTCCTGTAGTTCACAGAATCAAAGGAACAGTATCACAGACTGGCTGAGGTTGGAAGGCAAAACGTCTGGTCCTATGCTCAAGCTCATTCAGTGACCTACAGCTCATTGCCCACGATCATGTCCAGAAAACTTGTGATTATTTTCAAGGATGGAGATTCCACAACCCCTCTGGGCAACCTGTGCCAGTGTTTGGCCACCCTCAGACCTCTGCCAAGCTGCTCTCCAGCTGGGTGGCCCCCTGCATATATTGGTGTGGGGAGTTGTTCCTCATCAGGTGCAGGACTCTGCACTTCTCTTTGCCAAACTTTACAAGGTTCCTGTCAGCTCATTTCTCCAGCCCCTCAAGGTCCCTCTGGATAGCATCCCGACCCTCTGGCCTATCAGCCACTTCTTCCAAATTTGTGTCATCAGCCAAATTGCTGAGGGTACCCTCTGCCTCATCATTCAGGTCATTAATGAAGATGTTAAACAGGACTGGACTCAGTACAGACCCCCAGGGTTCACCTCTAGTTACCAGCCTCCAAATACACTTTGCACCACTGATCACCACCCTCAAGGTCTGTCCATTCATCCAGTTTTCAATCCACCCCATTGTCTGCCCAAGCAGCCCCTACAGCAACAGCCTGGGGCTGTTCTGGGAGGCAATGCCAAAGGCCTTATTGATGGCTCATTAGAAACTCCATTTTTATACTGTGTACCCTATTTCCTACAAATCTTTGTCCTGCTCACAAGCTGTATGCCAGAAAAGCACACCTCTGTGGTTCTCTGTACTATGCAGCTATTACTCCTGTGTCTTCCACTTGCAAACCTGGCACTTTGCAACTTCATCTCAGTTTGTCCATTTTTAATGTTTTTTTCTCAAGAAGACTGCCTTTCTCCTTCTAAAAAAGAACCCTGAAGTTATGGCCATAATGGTTTTCTATTCCTTCCCCAAATGATACTCATTTGGCTAACTTAATTTCACTTCACAAAAGATTGTGAAAACTCTGACTCTGGATAGGAGGACATTTCAACTATTGAACTGGTATGTTGTCAAGAAACGTTATTGAATTGTAGATAAAGATATTTTGAACTCAGTTACTTGCTCAGATCAGCTACTGTGGATGATCATTAGTGGAGGATAGTGTATTTTTTTTCCTAAGTAGAATTATTGCTTAAATGCTGTATTTATTCTCATGTTTCTCCATTGTTTCACATGCTACTGTAGAAGCCGTGTAGAAAAGCAATCAAATAACTTTATAGGCAAACAACAAATTTGAGTTGCATGCGCAATCTTTCTGGTGTAGCAAGCTGAGTAAGATAGTCTACATCTGAAAAAATGAACTGAGCAATGCCCTGATCAATAATGGAAAAAATAGGATAAAAGGTATGAGAAGAAGGTGGGATGGAAGCTATAGATGAGGGTGCTGTCATATAAGCATAAAAATGTTGGAATTAGATTGTGAAAGAACAAGAAAAAGAGCAGAAAGAATCTCCATATTTACATTCAAAGCCTAACAAAAGCATAAATGTATTAATTAATTTCTCAATTTCTGTTGCTTTGTTTTCACAAAGATAAGCATTTGACTGTCATTAAAGTTTTTGTGTTAAAATATCTTCTATTCATTGAAAGAATTTTATCATAAACTACTACCTGACAGATTCTATCAAAATGTCTGTTAATCATAATATCTTATCATGAGTTATCAGTGTAAGATTTTTGAGGCTTTGATCTATAAAGCTTTGAGAGGATTGCTTTTTCTCTTGGGCAGTCTATCCTCAAGAGGACTCATCTGGTAGCTCTACATGTTGTCCTGTGGAGTACAGTGTATCTGCTCTACAGGCAGCATTTCTTAGACAAGATGAATAGGCAGCATCAATTTTTTCAGCTCAGTGTTATGCTAAGTATTCCTTCAAATGAAGGAGATATGTTTCTACCTGCTCCCAGTGATTCTATAAATCTTCTGGGCTATTTGAAGTTGGATCTGCCAGTTGCTGCATGGAGAAAAGTCTTATGATACAAGGCAAGAATAAAAGATAGGTTAGTAAATCACTCAGGCTAGATATCTAAGTGATTGTGTATTATCTATATCAGAGATTGAAACTTGTACCAGTGAAAACTTACATTGCTTATGCAGTAGAAATGTCTGGAAAAGGAAGGTTGGTTTTGTTACTTTCTCCTTGACAAAATTTAAGAAAAAAGTCAACAGTCCTCCAAAATTTTTTAGTAGAAATAAAGAACGCAGAAAGTTCAGAAACTTCAATTTATTTTTTATCAGCATGACAGATATGGCATTGAAGTCAGTGCAAAATAAAATATTGTAATTCACCTTCCCCCTCCCCTGCTCAGGTTAATTTAATCAATTTTAAGACATTCTCTGATCTGAGGATGAGGTTATTACAATTTACATGAGCTTAAAAAAAGGGGCTGTCACATTTACCATGGACTTAAGGAGAGCAGCAATTCCTTAGTACATAATACATTAATCTTATTTGAACTTTATGTTCCCTAGCCTTTCAGTAAACAGAAGAACATCTTGTCTTGAATACTTGTACTGAAGAAAATGGTAATTAAGGGAAAAGCTAAGGCTTTTTTGAACCAAAAATTATTACTTTTGAGCACTCAATAAAGCATCTTAATTCTTCAGCCTTTCTTAAGGAATAGAGCACATTTGACCTTACTAAAACCCATAATTTTTAAGGCACGTTCACTTGAATAATCCTGCTTGGCGTTTGAAAGTATGAGGATGTGAAAACAGCAGGAGGAACTATGAAGTTTCCTTCTGTTTATTGTGATTTATGAGTAAAGATTAAAAGCAGTCCAAGATAAACCTGCCACTACAAGTAGAAATTCAGCTTGTGTGTGGGTACTGAAATACCTATGCAAATGTAAAGGAGAAAGGTCTTACGTTTTCCTCTTGCTGCCTGGTGTAGCACGTATTGTCTATTGCATTTTGGAGGACCCCAATGTATTCAAAGTTGGTAGAATCTTGTCAATATGCTCTCATGTGATAGATACTTTCTGATTATAGGGAGGCGAAGTAGTACTACAGCCAATGGTAGAGTTTCTGCTGTAGTGCCTAGAATGCAGAGTCCTGCATCCAGCCAGGACAGGGTTAATTTCGGCAGTAGCCAGGAAGGGCATGGCTAGGAGGTGATTCTATACACCTCATGTCATTTTCTGGGGAAGGTGGGAGGATACGCACTCCAGGTTGGGTTGTGAAGCAGAGGCAGCTCAGGGTATGGCTGGGGGGTTTCTGTGAGGTGTGGGCAATAACGTGTGAATCAGTCATCTTTTTTCTTGTAATGCTCTGTCATGAGTATTGTTCCTTGTCTTATTTTAGGTTGCTTCCAGTAAATCGTTCTTGTCTCAGTTTGTGCTCCTTCCCTTTTGTGCCTCTAGCTGTCCTCTCCAGCCGTCACAGGTGAAAGGAGGACTGGGGAGCAGGGGAGAAAGTGGCAGCATGGTTTGGAGAGTCTCGGTGGGAGCACCAAACTGAGGAGTGTCACTCTAAACCATGACACACAGTATCTTTACCTGGGGTTAAAAACAGCTTGGTAAGGAGCCCCATACTTAGGGGGCTGTTTATTAGTTAATGGTATAATAGAAATATAGATAAATCATCACATGGATGCAGCTGCTGAAAAACTAAACACTCATAACAGAAAGGAAAATTGGAAAAAATAGGAGGCCATCCGGATGCTATATTTGGGTGCACATATTTCAAGAGATTATTAGAAAAAAATTGGAATAAAATTATGAAGTTTGGATCTTCAAAACACTTTCTAGTTCAGAACAAAAGCAGGACTAACCCACCTCTATCGTTATAGCTGATATGAAACTCTCACTTTGGCTAGGTCTTATAATTTATCTGTGAGTAAATAACACAATTTGCTTTACTGGATGTGGCTTGTCCATGAGTGCTCACAGCCCAGAAAGTCAGTCCCATCCTGGGCTGCATCAAAACAGCATGGCCAGCAGGTCAAAGTGGGGTTTCTCCCTCTCTGTTCTGCCCTGGTATGAGCCCACCTGGAGTGCTCTGTCCTGCGCTGCTGTCCTCAGGACAGGGACCTGTTGGAGCAGGTCCAGAGGAGGCCATCCGGATGACCAGAAGGGTGGAGCACCTCTCCTATTAAGACAGGCTGAGAGCATTCAGGTTATTCAGCTGGAGAAGAGAAGGCTCTGGGGGGACCTCATTGTTGCCTTCCAGTACTTAAAGGGTGCCTGTAACAAAGACTGGGACAGACTTTTTAGCAAGGCCTGCTGGGATAGGACGAGCACTAATGGATCTAAACTAAAAGATTCAGGCTACATAGAAGGAAGAAGTTTTTATGTTGGGGGTGGTGAAACACTGGAACGGATTACCCAAAGAGGTGATAGGTGCCCAATCTCTGGAAATACTCAAAGCCAGGTTGGATGGGTCTTTGAGTAACTTAGTTGAAGATGTTCCTACTTGTTGCAGGGGGATTGGAGTAGATGACCTTAAAAGGTCCCTTTAGAATTATAATGAAGTTTAATTCTTATATATGTGGTAATAGAAGTCAAAAAGAGGCACTACCGTGGATAGTTTAGTAATATTTGATCCATACTGAATTCTTACTGCTCCCAAAGTTTAATTTCTGCACAGATGTTTTTAGGAATATATGCAAAATCTTTTTCCCATATTGGAAGGGATCTGACTATATAAAATACATATTCTTGTACAAAGAAAACAATTCTGTGTTGATAAGACCTTGTACTAGGAATCATACAATAGAATCATGCTCAGTCTATATATATGTGACATTCTGGGATTAGGAAGGGATTTCTGTCTGATTTCTACCTTTCTTTTTTCTTGAAATAAACAGTTGTCTTAAGTACCCAAAATGTTTGAATTGTGAGCTGGGCTTCAAATACAGCTTTAGCCAGTTGGTTTTTTCCCCTTCTTTTTTATTTCTCCACTGTGGAAAATAATGTAAAACTGATTTCCTTGTGAACTTCCTTTTGCACACTATCCTTTCTCCTTTTGCCTGTGCATGCACTACAAAACACAAATGCATAACTGAAAAAACCAGCTGTTTTACCACCTTCCTACTGCATTTCAAAACATCAAAGCTATTTTCCATGTACTACATTTTGCAGTATAAGGACACTAATTAAATTACAGTTCTTCCTGCTGCTACCAACGTGTACATCACCTTTCAAATGAGATAATGAAGGTATGAAAGTTAACGTGTTACTTAACTGGAGAAGCTGTAGGGACAAAAATCAAAAGCCGTGCTAAAGTACATTGAATGATAGCAGTATCTCAGAGCCATTTGCTGGAAAAATTTAGAGTGATATAAACTAAAATGCACCTTGCTCCTTAGTCTAAGGGAAAATAAATCACTTATCTGGATTTCTGAGCAAATTTACTTTCTTATGGGCAGGAATGAGTGCATTCAGTAACAAAGCATGTCACATCTTCTACTTTCTGTTGCCTTACCCAGAAACTCACAGGCTTGATTGGTGAAAATGATGTTTTCTTAATAGACAGAGTACAGTGTAGTTATTGTAACATGAGAATTGTTGCCTCTTTCTTTCCCACATATGACCTTATTCCTTACCATATTCTTTCTGACTAGCATTACTAGTGTTAAAAAGAGCTATTCTGTCATGCAGTAAATGCCATAATATATTCTCTATAATAGTATATGGAGAAACAGGTAAGTGACAAGTTATGTCTAGGACATTCTTAAAGACAAATGTTTTTACTTGCTTCTCCATTTTCTGACAAAGCTCTGGGATCATAAACCATTCACTGAGATGCTTCCACAGTCCTATAAAATTAGAGAATCATGGAATCATGATTTGGAATGATTTGGGTTGGAAGGGACCTTAAAGATCATCTTGTCCCAACCCTCCATAGGCAAACATGTCTTCTCCTAGACCAGTTTACCCACAGCCCCATCCAGCCTGATCTTGGACACCTCTAGGGATCGGGAGTCTACAACCTCTTTGGACAATCTGTTCCAGAGCCTCATCACTCTTATAGTAAAGAATTTCTTCCTAGTATCTACCCTCCTTCAGCATAAGGCCATATTGCCCTTGTCCTTTCACTACATGACCATGGGAAATGTTCTTTTCCAGCCTTCTTGTAGTCTCCCTTTAGGTACTGTAAGGTTGCTATAAGGTGTCCCTGGAGCCTTCTCTTCTCCAGGCTGAGCAACTCCAACTCTCACATTCTGACATCATAGCTGAGGTCCTCCAGCCCTATGATCAACTTAGTAACCTCCACTGGACCTGTTCCAACAGGTCCATGCCTTTCCTCTGCTGGGCACCCCAGAGCTGGATGCAGACCTCCAGGTGGGGTATCACCAGAGCAGATCAGAGGGGCAGAATGTCCTCCCTTGCCCTGCTGCCCACGGTGCTTTGGATGCAGCCTGGGATACAAGTGGATTTCTGGGCTGTGGGTGCACACTGCTGAATTGTGTTGAGCTTGGGAAAAGACTTCATCTGTTGCCATTCTGGACGCCTTATGTCAATAGGGAGTGTTTCTCTTAAAAGTATTTCTATCTTTTTGGTTAAAAATCTCACCTAGAAAATCTGAGATGACCAAACTTCTAGCACATATAAACAATATATTTGAGTTTCTGAAATTATGTACAAGCGATGTAATCCAACATGAAACCCTTCTCTTATCAGGCTGCTGGAGACTCTCTTCTCCAACATATGACTGGCAAAACTTCAAAGATTTTCAGGGGGTGCAGTAGTATTTACTTTCAATGGAAACTACCCTGGCATATTTTATTATTTCTCTCAAGTTTATTTTCAGTTTTAAGCAAGAGCTGCTTGACATATGTGTGTTTGGTTGGTTGTTTTGGTTTTTTTTTGTCTGTGGGCATTGCTAGTGAATTCGAATACACTAATGTTTATTTAATTTACTGCTGCAATCAGGAATACTTCCACTGTAATTCCATGCTATTCCAGTTGTATTAATTAAAATCTTACCAGGGTGGAATGTAAGGGGCAGGAAGCAAGCCAGTCTGCCAGTGCTTGAAAAAAAGTACTTTCCTACCCCATGACTTGGAGCAGCCTTCATAGCTATTTGCCCTGGCCCTTAGGGTTTAATTATGTCCCTCATGCCCTTCCTAACAGCAATAATCCTTACTCTGCCTTGCTGGAAGCAGTACAGGGGAAGAAGAGAATGTCCCTATTGTATAAGGACATTTTCAGAGTTTCAGGCTACTATTGGTATTCATTAAATTATTTCTTCCTCATCTTTTTCTTTATGTACCATAGACCTCAACCAGGGAGAACTAGTTATGTTTTCTATTCAGGCTTTGGTAATTCCTTACAAATTTATTATACAACAGAACAACTGCTTCTATATATTACTAGTAACCCATTTCTGTGCAGTTTTTTATCTGTATGAGCAGATGCCAAAACATTCCTATGGGGATGTCTTCGTTTCAATTAATTTATCACATTAAAATGGACGGTGAAAGGAAAAAAATTCTTAAATTCATAGTGTGAAACACAGTTCTTGGCATTTCTTTATTTAACCCATGTTAATGAAAAATAGTTTAGTATTTTAAAAGTTAAAATATACTTTCACTGTCTGTCAATAAATTTTAGTAAATCTTTGAAGACAATTTTAAAGCTGGAGCAGTTGCAATGTAATTTTAATAACTTTACATAGCAAGAGAAGCAGTTTTATGATTCTTTTATTGTCCTGTTTTATATCCTCTACTATACTTCAAGGTGTTTCTAATGTGTACTTTGCTCTCATTTTGAAATATTATTTTTGACTGTTCCCATTTTTCTTTCAGTGCCGTTCAGTTCCATAAGGGCCAAATGCTACCACACTTGCACTGCAGTGGGACTGCTCCTTCAAAAAAAACTATTTGGCATAATTATGATAAACTGTGCCTGACTATTTAAACTTCATTATGTTTTAAGTGCTTATAGAGGTAATAGTTGCTTACTCACACACTTCTTTGAATTTCACTTGGGGCTATCTTGTTATGTTATGACCTATCAGCTGGGAACCTTGACCTGTATGTTGGTTACATTTTTAATTGCTAACATATTTTGTTAATTGTTCACCTACAGAGAACAGCTGCCTAAAATCTCTTCCTTAATGAGCTCATTACAATGCTGTATGCTTTGTAAATGGTGACCATAACGTGTGTGACAAATAAAGAAAGCTTTCTTGAGCTGGATTAAACCAAGCTCAAACCAGTTCTTCCATATGAAGGACTTCTGTGCCTTGCTTAGGAAAAATATGTCCAATATTAAGTATAAATTATATTAATAGTCATGTTCATGTAGTATATTTTAAGGCAGTACCAAGATCCAATACCAAAAGTGGCTTTTACCTCTTGTTGTACAATATATGTATATTATATCTCAGAGTTTCTTCAAGCATAAAATAACTCCAAGTTTTTTCAATAAATAATTTTTTTCTAGATTGGGTAAAAGCATAAGGTACTGATTAATAAAATAATTTCATGTTCGTCTAAGGATTATTGATAGAAGAAACCCTTAAAATCTCTTTTCTTAAGAGATTTTTGTCCATTGTATATAAACAATTCAAAATGGCAACATCAATTCACAACACCTGTTTTGTTGTTGCAAGGTCCACAGAACAGAATAAAAAAAAAAAATAAAAAATATGCTATCAGTTCCCTGACCGGGAAAAAAAGCACTAAACATGCTTTGTTGATAAAGATTAGAAAGGCAAATATATGTAATAATGATCAGCTTCAGTTCTGACGAGTCTGTCCAAACACTTCCTGGACAGACTAGAAATGCAGTTCCCTAATGCTTTGAATCCTTGCTTCAACTGAACAACTCTTAGAATACAAAGGAAAATTTTTTTTCTTTGATTTAAGTCTAAATTTGTCTGCAAATAAGACAGGGTAAAACAGTTTCCATGTGGATAAGAAAAAGATGAGATAAAAGTATGAAACTATAAGAAGATTATTTTTCAGTCACAGGAAGTCACTAGAGTTTAGTTTTTGGGCTGGTGTTATGCAGGGCTTTGGTTGTGCTCTTTTTTTGATTTACAACTGCACGAGGAGGTGGGCCATCCTACTGAAGGTTTCTCGTGACACATTTCTGCAGGCATTATCAGTATTCATGTAGATCTGGCTATTATACGAGGAAAAATATATAATCTTGAGGACTAGGAGAAGGGATGTAATACAGTTATACCAAGGGCAGTTTCATTCAGAGGCCGTGACATTAACTGACATGAGAATGGGAAGGGGAAGAGAGGTACAAGTGTACAAAGTGAATACAGGATGACTGTGAGTCACCACTGTGATAATGAATCCAGGATGTAGCTGAGCTATAGATTGTGATAGGAAATTATTAATGCTGTTGGACCCGCTTCTACTATGACTCATGCAGAATGCAGTCTATATTTCTGATGCCTCTGAATCCACAAAGGTGAATTCAGATTGAAAGAGACAGAGCTGAAGACTGAAAAGAAGTAATTTACTTTAAAATCCAGAGACAAGCAACAAAAAGACAGCATGTTTTTCTCTCTGCATATATAATAGGAAATGAAGGAATTAATATTAAGGCAAACCAGACATTTAAGAAAATTGATATTGTTCTCACAAAGGAAAATGGACATAAAATAGCTGAGAACAAGTACAGGCTAGAAATCAGAACAAAGTCTCTCGCTGTGATGAGGGCTGGTGGTGTACCTTCACATAGGTTTAGCTGGAGCAATAATCCTCTGAAATGAGGATCATTAAATGTAATGGTGTGATAATGAAGGTCTGGATACATAGCGAAACAGCCCTTCTAGTACTTGTGGTTCTTGAGAATTCCCAGATATTCTGCACAGGCTACAAAAACAGCTGTTATTAGTTAAAAGGTGTGCCTATGGCTGTGCAGGCAAGAAATGCTGTGTTTGCTAAGTAGGAAACTCAGGGAGTCAAGTCATGAAAGATATCTTTACAAAGAGATCCAGTACAACTGAGGTCTATGCACTGAAGAATGCAAAACTGGTGCATCTGTGAAAATAATAAAAATTACAAGGATGGAGCAGAAAATGAAAGATCTGAGAGTATAAGGAAATCAAGTATAGTATGTGCAGGAAGTTTATCAGGGAACTAGTAGGTGGGCATGACTGTTGAGAATTAAAGGGAACCATAAAAAAGAGAATTATAAACAAGTAAAACTTCATTAAACAGGAAATAGTATCAAAACCCTTCTCTTAGTAAAGAGTGGAGCAAGTAGAGATTAGACTTAGCAGCAAAACTTCTGGAGATATTTGAGATTAAAGTGATAGAAGTATAAATAAATTTGCTCAAAAAATAGAAGACAAAGAATTGAAGATAATTACTTATAAAAACCCCTCATATGATTAAAAAGGGAAACACTAACACTCATTATTTTTAAGCAATTTTCTAAACCTTTGCAATGGGGAAGTTTGCTAAGGATTTTGTAATGTCCATTTTACAAGGAAAAAATCACTGTTAGTCTGGACTAGGTGATGTGCAGACTGGGTCTGACAAACACTGCCCTCAGTATCATGAGATGACCTTGGCACACACCAGAGGAAGCCAAATAAATTCAGTGATTATATGAGACTTGGTAAACCAAGGGTAAGAAGTGATTTTAAAACAGTGACTGCTCAGCTGCTTTTTAGATTTCAGGGCTCCAAATTATACAGCTTCATGGGGAAAAAAATCTCCAAACTAATCTAATCTAATCTAATCTAATCTAATCTAATCTAATCTAATCTAATCTAATCTAATCTAATCTAATCTAATCTACATTAGTCTTTTAAAGGAGTTTGCAGATTAAAAAAAATTAACAATAATAATTGAAAATACCCAATTTTCTCTGTCTCTGTCCCAGCATCTACATGCAATTCCTACACCATGAATGCTGCAATCCCTTCCAGAGGATGATGTAGGCCATATGCATTTCTACAGCACTAGTGCTTCTTTCCTGGTGTGGCAGATGCAGCTGGCTAGTCCGAGCTGTGATCCACTACCTGGCTGCAACTAAAGTGTGGGGCTGTGGAGCACACAGTGGCCAGGGATCCATGTCCTTTAGGCATGGCAGAAGCAAAATGATCCTTTCTTGAAAATGCATGCTCTGTATTATGTTTTAGAGAGTTTGGCCATGTCTTAGTCAGGTAGACCAACATAACAGAAATGGATCAGGGCTTTCCAGTCTTTTGAACTACATTACTGACCAGCTACAGTTGATACAATTTAGGTCACAAACTGGTATTTGACTATACTTCAAGCTATTATACAGGCAAGATAAAGCAGCTTTTTTTCCAGGTATGCTATTGAAATGGAGTTTTTTTGTTTGTTTGTTTTAAATAATAACATATATCTGCAGAAGGCACCACTGAAAAAATTGCAAAAAGGATAGAACTAAACAGTTTTAAAACTGAATTTCTTTATAATGCTACTGAGAACATGAACAGGTAGATAAGGTAAGATAGAAAAATTTATGTTTGCTAGTCAGTGTCCAACTACTGCAAGATGTTTAGAGGAAAGAATTCCCTTTGGGTAAAATATTCTTCTGTGTAATTTATTATGCCTTCTCTTAAGAAGTCTCTTTGTTGTGCCATTAAAAAAAACCCTGATTGTGTTCTGCCTTGGAGATACTACTATTTGCATCTTTGAAAAGTAAAGAAGCACAAAGGATCTTGCAGTGTTACACTCTCATTTTGGTCTATGGCAAGGGTTTTCACCAGCTACAGAGAATCAAGTCTTGGAGCTCCAATTAGAAGCAGCCATGGCTTGATGAAGTATGATAACTTTCAACTTAGCGAAAATAAAAAGTCAAAACTGGAAAACAGACTAATTATATAATGTCAGTGCATATTAGAACCACTAGTAAAAATGCATATGGGAGACCTCACACCTGCCACTAACCCTGATAAGGAGGAGCTTAGAAGTGTTTGCAGATTCATATCTATGCTTTAATAGAAACTATGGAAAAGATAAGGTTGATTATCTTTTAATATTCTAAATTATTTTATGAGTCCTTGGATTTTATCTGAAGATACATGAAAAAGAAATCCAGCAGAGAATTACTATCATTGTTAGAGGTCAGTTCTTGATTTCTCCGGATGACACGTTGTGTACTGTGCACGTGCAGTAGGTTTTGTGATTGACTGGAACAGTGATACTAGCTGCAAAAATAATTTCACTGTTTTCAGAGACTTGATTTTACACTATCAAAGTTAATGGAAATGCAATTATTCATTTGAAATAGTGTTGAAATGACAGCATAAATCCTGAAATTTAGCAGTATTTTAGGTAATTTCAAATTTTTGTTTTTGCAGTGAAGTATTTTCAAAAGGTGGTAAATCTATCTTTAATTGTTCATTTCAGCTGAAAATAATGAAACAAAATCTAGATATAAGGTATTATAATGTTTCCTTTGATAAGAAAAAAAAAATATTGATTAAAAAATAGGTTTTTTTAGTGATAATTTTTTTTAAAAAGTAAAAACCTACTTCAAAAAAATTTTTTACATGTCTACAAATATTGCAACTTGAAAATTAATTGTACAATATCTCTTCTTTATTATTTTTAAATTAATTTTTCTTTCTTTTAACCAGTCCTTCTGTCTTAATTTCTTTGAGTAATTGAGGAAAAGCTTATTCTGTTGAACCACATCTTCCAAAGCAGTCACAGATGGCCTTAGAAAGCAACAGATAATTCACTGAATGCTGTAAATTCCACTGAAGGATTTAATCTAAGTTATTACATATTTAAAGGGACATAAATCCTAATTTACTTCTTAAAGTATGTTTCATTCTTTGAGTCAAGAATGTGGTTTCAGCCATCACATTATAGATTGCTAATTTGTTTTGTCTTTCTCATCAGATAGGTTAAATGTCACAGTCCCTTTTCCTGGATCTCAAAGGAAGCATCTGAAAAAAAATCACAGGATGTTTACACTGTGCAGCTGTTTCTTAATTTTGTAGAAAGCTTCTAATTCAGTGATGCTCAGCTTGAATTTAAACATAGTTTACCCAGTAGCCAGTTTCAAACGAGGTATAGCATGTACTGGAAGGGAGTCATATGTTTAACTTACTCTTTAACCCTGTATCTAGACTTAGGTAGATGAATTCCAAATGTTAAATGTTAAAATGTTAAATGCTGAAATTTATAGATCAGAAAATTGCCCTGTCCACAGTTCTTTCTTTTATAACAGGAGCTGTCCACAGGTGTTCTTCCTTTACCCCTTCCCTCTCCTTGTTAAAATATATTAAGGTACTTTTCCTTATTAAAACCAGTGAAAGTAGACAATTTCATCTCTGTGTCCATCACAGAGTAATTTATCTGAACAGCACTGCAAGATATCCTTCCTGATAGTTGAAATTTCTTTCACATCGGAATCAAAATAAACTCTTCGTCCATTAGGAGTTTACCAACCTTGCTGGATTGTATTTTGCTCCTCAGTCAGGTGAAACACTAGGTGCTAGACATTTAGGTGTAATTAAAGCTTCCAATTCTACTTTTTCATGGGGACACAATTCATTTTGTGGGACAGTTTTTGGGTGTCTTTTAGACATGTAAAGACAAACTTTATGAAATGGAAGTGCTATCATTATGCGAGTTTGTAATACCCTCAGAATGTATTGGGGACTACTTCAGAATAATGAATTGTGAAAATAAACATTAATGAGTGAATTTGGAAGTAATCTATTTCTTTCAATTTCCACAAATATAATAACTACTTATAATGTACAGTCTTGATTAAATATATTTTATACACATACTTAGAAAAAAACATTAATCAGCATAGGCACAAATATGAACTCAAACATTAATTTAAGTTCCAATTGCATCTCAGTCCAAAGCTATTTTATTGAATTTCATCAGTTATGGTATTTTCCTTTTTCATATTTCTATGTTTATAGACATATTTCTGTTAATCATATAGCATGCTATCTGCCAGAAGAGTTAGCTAGGCAGTTATCTTAAAACAAATGCAATCTGGTTTTCAGATTTTCTTGGGTCAAGTACAAAAATGAAAGATGCTTCTCTAGAGTCCATTCATGCAATAACTTTCCTGTCCATGGCCTGCATCCTTAAGCTAGCAGAGTAGAAGAATTTATTGATGATGATATTAAAACCTGGTACAGATAATCAGTGGGTTGGAGTTAAAGGGGACAGAGACAGAAAAGACAGAGCTGATTCACTGGGAAAATGTGACTTTTAGGAGGAGACAATGTTATAACTAAAATCAGATTGACTTCCCAGCATTCAAAACTGGTTTTGGTTGTAAAGGGGAGAATTCTACAGAATACTAATTTTTAGGTAACATTGTTTATTTTCCAAATGCCTAGTTCTGAGAAGTCTTCACAGGTTCATTTTAAATTTTTAACTTTAATTTCTTGTAGTCATGGTTTATCTGCTAACGTAAGAGTAGGAAAACCAGACTTTGGTTAGTAAGACTAGCTCAGCAACATTCATTTTCAGGGATAAGGAGATAATCCTCTCTCTGTGAGGTGATAAATTAGTTGATAATTCACTAACTGAAAATTCAAGGAATCAAGAATGACTAGTAGGAACGACTTTTGGGAGGGTAAATGCCACAATTTGCACACATGGAATAGTAGCTAGTTTATTTGTCTTCATTTAATTTCCTCTCTCTTCTTCTTTTTTAATGCAAGCCCAAAGGATTTTATAACAAAGAGAGGAAACTAACTGAGAAAAATCAGAGTGTTTGTTTCTGTGAAGTGTTATTTATCTCGTGATTACAAGACACAGATGACAGAAAACTGGCATGGTTTAGTCAGCTTCACTGAATGTCGTTTGTTTTCATGTCCGATTTCTTTTGTATTAATCTCACTTTTTACCTGTGTTTTAACATGTTTTCAAGTTTTGTCTGTAAACACGCAGGAACATCTACATTCATGCTCATTATTGGGACAGGGAGGCTGTGGTCACTTTTCCTTTCATGTTTTCTATTCTGATGAGATCGTGAAGGTTCTTTAGCCTAAGGAACCACATTATAGTGGGGCTGCTGTAATGATGGATAGTGCTTCTAACATTACCTATGTAAATGCAGCCACGGCAAAAGACGACAGTTTGGGAGTGGGGCCCTTAAAACACTCTAAAAGTTAACTAGTGAATGTTTGACTAGGACAAATACTTGGATGGGAAGAAAAACAATGGTCTCTCAGTAAAGTAACCTGGTCTAAGATCTCTGTATGGTCACAGGAAAGATTCTTCCACTATGGCTTAAGAGTCTGGAATTCATAATGATGGGTTCTTGTCCAAGCTAGTTTTGAGCTAAATTATGTTAGCATTATAGCAGCTTCAACATAGCTGATGTTCAAACCAGGAGAAACTTGGTGGCTTTTACTAAAATTTTCTTCCTGAAGTGAAACTCATATTTTCAACACATAGCTATGTAAGTAAAGCCACATTTACTGGGTCAGTTTCGCAAAGTACCAGGGTTCAGGCCAGCTGGGACACATCATTACTTGAGATAAACTGAAGGACAAGCTCACAGAAATGCCAAGAAAGTCAATTAAACCACCCGTGCTTACTTACTATCAAACACTTCTGCCTTTTCCACCTATGTTCCATCTTTCTTTGTAGCCTTCTCTCTGTTCTTCTCTCTGCTTTTTTATTTTCTTTTTTCTGATCCCTTACAAATGCTCTATAAATATATGTTGCCACATGTATTTGCAGTCTTAGCTGTATTTCTGTCACTTTGAACAGTCTGTGTTTTCTGTCTGGTCGTGCCATCTTTGTGTCTCTTTAGATTCACTCATGACAATCAGTAATTTTCCTTCCTTCTAGTTATTGCCTAGTTTAATAGTTTGACCATGCCATACCATTACATGCTTTGCTATGATAGATACCATATACTGTTTGTCTTTATTAACAGATTTTACAGACTGTTGTAACATAAAAATTTTAGGACAAAAGAAAGCAGACTGTTGCCGAACCATTCTCTACAAATACATATTTGAAGGAACCACTAAAGCCTCCATTCCTTCAGAAAGCTTCTGAATTATGAGAAACCCTTATTTGGGACATTTTAAAGAAAAGACTTAAAAGGGATCTCCCATGAGCTTTGTTCTGTTCCTGCTGCAGGCTACATTATCAGAATATTCTTTATAAATTTAAAAAGAGTTGTCCTGAAACTAGTTCTTCTTTCAAGCATCCTTATCACATCTTCCAATAAGCCTGTTAGTAAAATGATCATTTTTAAAGGCAATTATTAGGAGGTTGGATGTGTGTTTTCAGATACAGAAATAAACCATAATGTCATACATTTCCAGGACTTCCCCATTGCTTTTCAGTCTTGCACTTACTGCTTTGCACAGAATATAATCTTTCTCTAAACAGATCTTATTAAGAGAAGATAATCCAATGAAGGTTATAAATGTCATGGAATATTCGCTTCATATAAATTAAAATACGCAGGATAAAATCTGAAGATAGACCTTTTTTTTTATTCTGTAAGTGTCTGTAGCCCAAGAATTCCATGCACTCTTTTGGGTCTAATCACAATGAAAACAAAAAGGTTGTGTGGAATCAAAATTGCCAGCTAACAACAATTGTTGCTCAAATTGTTTCTCCATTTCATTTCTCACTCACTGTTTTCCTGTTTCCTTGCAGTTTTCCACTTGTCCCACAAAGTCACTCGGGTGGTTCCAGAAAGTGCTCTGCTGATTGTCCTCGGTCTTTTCCTTGGTGGCATTGTGTGGGCAGCAGATCACATTGCCTCCTTCTCCCTAACTCCAACTGTATTTTTCTTCTATTTGCTGCCCCCCATTGTTTTGGATGCTGGATATTTTATGCCAAATAGATTATTCTTTGGAAATCTTGGCTCCATCCTTTTGTATGCTGTTATTGGAACAGTCTGGAATGCTGCCACAACTGGTTTATCTCTCTACGGTGTCTATCTGACAGGAATAATGGGTAAGTTTGATCTATGAAGGCACAATTATGAATGCCATAGATGGGTGATAAATTACAATTTAACAACTCTTTCCAGCTGAAAAAAATTAATTTTAATGGGAGCAGTTTGTAATATCTTTATCAAATTTAAGAAGATCTGAAATGTCTTCCCTAAAGCACAAAAGCTACTTCAATTTGTGTCTCTTATACTGTTCTGCTCTAAATTTGTGCATACACTCTCAAGATAAAGCTCAGGATTCTTTCTGCTAATGGAAATCTGAACAGAAATACGTACTGAAGGGCTTGTTTCTTTCTGCTGTGATAGAAATCTTAAAAGTTACTGTGAAATGGAACTGTCTTCCTGAAGTCAGCTTTGGTATTATGTGTTATATTTAGTGTTATTTAATATTAAGTGTTATTAATGTTATTAAGTGTTATTTTATAAGCGTTATTAAATATTAAGTGTCTACTGAGCAGGTATATATGCATGACCGATCTACATATCTCCTTTGCATCTTTTGAGTCTGGAAATTGTAACTGAAGATTTAGAAGTTTTACTGAACAAAGTAGCAGACGTCTTACGCAAAAAAAAGAAGCCATTTTAATGGGGTTTGAAAGGATGGGTGACGCACAGTTTCCTAGAGCACAAATCCAAAAAGCGAGGGTTTCCTATTGGTTGTGCTTTCTTCAGAGAAGTCGTGGATGCCCCATCCTTGGAAATGTTCAAGGCCAGGTTGGATGGGGCTTTGAGCAACCTTGTCTAGTGGAAAGTGTCCCAGGTAGTGGAAGTGGAGGGTGTCAGAGGTCCCTTCCATCGCAAACCATTCTGTGATTCTAAGACACACTTTGTCTTAATTACATCGCAATCTAAGGGCACAGGGCTGCTAGAAGAGACACAGAAGAGCAGTACTTAATCTCTACAGACTTTCGTTTAAAACTCATATTCTGTAATTGAAGATGTTTGTAATATAGATAGCTATGATAGATACTTTTTAGATATTTACCTTATTATAACTCTTATTTTAGAAGCAACAATATTTTCTTTAGAAGATACAAAGGTGACAGCTCAGATGCAAAAATCCTTGATTTTTATAGGTAGATAAGAGGTTTACTGTGCTTTAAGCAATATATTTAATACACAATATTACATTTATAATTAAAATCAGATTTTCAAGAAGAAAATATATGACAGGAATATTGCTACTGCAGATTGGAAAAGGATTTCTTTATTTAAATATTCAAGATACTTGGAACAATTTAAAAAAATATGACAAAAATATTTTCTTAAAATCCTGTTCTGGGAGATATGATGATTACTTTAAGTGCTCTATGTTATTAAAGGGAAAGGATTGATTTCCTTACAACATGTGAAATGGAAAAGTTGACAGTTTTCAAAAAAAATATTTTAGGTGAAAAATTCACCTAAATTATTCTTCTCCTCACAATCTGTAAACAACTGTTGACTAACTGCAAAACCCGGATTTGATGGTTACATGTTCTGCTTCATCAGTATGCAGATCTTTTAGTGACAGTATATACTAGAACTCTGAGCTTACAGCTACACAGGAGAATCAGCCCCTACCATAAGTCACAGTTAAAGCTCTATAAGAGAAATATGGGGATGTTAATGATGGCAAACAGTAAACTGATATGTCTGGTCAACTTTAATGTTAAAAAGAGCATTACTGATATACTTTGGGGATCTGTCTTTGCCATGAAGACCTACTAGAGCCCTAATTTCAGCTGTGAAAAAGGCCAGACAAGGCTGTCCCTGATTCAAACTATGTCATTCTCCAGCAAAGCTGAGTAGGAGTCTAAAATATATACGACACAGACGTACTAATCTTCTAAATCTATTGTATTGACCTCCAAAAGGTCAACAAGATCTAACCACCACACTGTGAAAAACCTTGGTGTTGTTACCTGCTGAAGATAGGAGAAGGCTGACTTACTCAGTTTCTAGATGAGTTCATAGTACCTTCTGGTTGAAGTTCTGTGGCATATTTTTGTTTCTATCCCACTTGTTCTACAATTGAAGTGAATAATGCTAAAAGTAGAATCATTAAAATGTAGAAATGTACATCCACTACAGACTAAGATGAACTAAAACCAAATGACTTCTAGCTTTGACATTCAATGGGCCTGTAGTACTGTCCATCAATATAGGAGTGCATAATGCAAATTGGCTTGCATAGATTTCCTACGTAAATAAACATAAAAGCAGCTCTTTGTTGGCATTCAATACCCTTGCAGATATTATATTTTGTAGAAGGAAAATGGAGAAGGTGATAACGATGAAGAAATCCTTCTTTAGAACAGAAATAAAAAGATTAGCACATAAACTGTTAACCACCAGTCATATCAGTCTGCTTCCACAGAATAGGAAGAATTATGTAATAGTAGATCTTCCAGGCTGATTGCAGTGAACTGTTCACTGTCTGCTGGAGAACCAACACATGCAGAATTCTGGTTGTGACTAATGCTGAGAACAGTTTTCCCTGTACAATCTAGGTCATATCGACAACATGCTGAGTGTGTCTAAAAGTCTTAAACTGGGCCCAGTGAATTTAGGGTGTCACTGATGAGCTGGAGGAAGCCAGTGACCAATTGGTCATGTACCGATTGAAAATAATTTCTGTTATTAGTCTAAATAAAAGTCTGATTTAGAAACTCCAGGCCTATCTAAATGAAAGTCTGATTTAGAAACTCCAGGCCTCTTGACAGTGCTTTGTGGGAATTAAAGATGTGTCCTAATCTCCTCATAAATATTTGCTTCCTAGCTTTGCAAGTCTTCAAAGAATGTACTAATGATTATAATTGGTAACACATAAAAAAGATAAGCAATCTCACTGAGCCAATTTATTTTCAAACCTTATGTTCTATTATGCCCTGATATCTGATGGTTATTGTCATTGGACTTGTTCCTTCCTTAGGCCTGCCTGAGAAAGACAACATTTGGTAGAACCATTGCTTAGATTTAGGTTCAAGGCTGTTCTCAAAACTTTTGGCACAGGCCTAAGGTCACTGCTTCAACCCCACTCGCACGCTAAAACCAATAGGCTCAGTCCTTGTTCACAGCCTAATGCGTCCAAGTATGAACAAGACTATTTATCTTCTTGAAACAATAAGGTAGTTATATGTCTGTGCAAGCTAAGAATTTGTGTTTTCAGGGCTGCACCAGGATCCTTACAAACTGTATGGAAACATTTTAGATATTCTGATTGGCAGATAGCAGCTAAGAGAATATATACATTTGCAGCTCCACCAGAGTATGGGGCATTGTCGCAAATAACAGAGTATTTTCTACTCTGACTGCCATATAAGCATCCTTTTCTTGAGTAAATAAGCCTATGCCATTTTGTATCAAAAATATTTGAAATCTGGTTTCTGTTTCAATTACATTCTAAGCACAAACCACTTTGAATTTGAAAAATTACCTTTCAGAGTCCTTTCTAGAGCAGTGGCCATGTTCTGGAAGTACCTTACAGGCACTCTTGATCCTATGGCTACGGCTACTGACTGTCATTATATGACTCATGCTTCCAAACCATTTTGTTAGATGAATTGCTTCTTTACCTGTAGAGAACATGCTTGATAATTTTGGGCATGGGCTTCTGCATTGTATTTTAATGAATGAATTCTGAACCTGTTCCTTCTTTCCCTTTCCTCATACAATTTTTGGCACCATCACTTCTTAATAAATCTTGCTTCCTCGTCCATCCATTAATGTTCATTAAGTTCATTAAGAAGTCCCAAAGGGACTTCTGCCTCTCAGAAACCTTTTCCCCAGAAAAAATGTCTGGGGTTCCACTCCTGATTTCATGAAGAGGGTAGATTTTACAAGGTGTTTAGGAAGTTGAGCAAAGTGATTTATATGGCTCTGCCTTTTCTGCTACTTTTAAAATGACAGTGAATGCTTGTCTGTTTGCATTACTGAACAAAATAACCTCAATAACTAAAAGAAGGTTTAAAAATAATACTGGGTTACACTGTCACCAGAGTTTTGTAGTTTCAAAACTTTTGAAATCATTGCCAAAATTCCTAAAGGGCTACAACACAAACGTGTTGAGGTACATTTTGATCCTTCATCTATTTTTATGGTCCAGTTGCAGACAATTTTACAGCCTCATGAATCTTAAATTGGAAACAAGTGGCTTAACCACACCTGTTAGTGAGTAAGGTAGCCACAATTGGTGTTCAGCTGCACTGAGTGTAGTTATACACCACTGTAGCAGTTCTTAGTGACCAAAAGTCAAATTTGACCGATCACCTGAAATATTTTGGAACATTTGCTTCAGAAGTGCTGATTTGGTTGTCATAACATCTTGTGAGTTCTCAGTTATCCTGGGATAATTTAGTCAAGTTAGACAACCCATACCACACACAAATAGAAAGCCAGCTTAGATCTGGAACTGTCTTGCCACAAGAACAGGCCAATACGGGTCCTGCTCCCAGTGACTACTTAGATCCACATGGACCAATGTTGAAAACTGGTAGGATACAACATGACTCAGTGCAGAAGTTTTTAACTAGTCACTATGACATGCTTTCCAGTTGATACCTTGTCATCTCTATTTTCCAGTATTTGGCATTACCTGTAATATCCCAGTCATTATGACTATTGATAATACAGAAATGATTCTGATTATCATTTGTTTACTTCGTTTTTGAAGGTAAACTGAACTCTGGGCTGCTGGACTTCCTCCTCTTTGGCAGCTTAATTGCTGCTGTGGATCCTGTAGCTGTTCTGGCAGTGTTTGAAGAAGTCCACGTCAATGAAGTTCTATTCATCATTGTTTTTGGAGAATCACTTCTGAATGATGCTGTAACTGTGGTAAGTAAATTATTTATCCCAAAGTCAGCCTAACTCAAGGGCATTTCTGCTGACGTGCGTTTTCTCCTTTAAAAAATCACTGTACTCTTTGTGTGTTTCTACTCATGGGCTATTGTAGTGCAGCTCATGGTGTTTTCTGTCTTGCTTACAAACACTGCATTGGGAAGATTAGATGTTTGAGCATGGAACCTATTTGGAGCTGGTAAGTGACACAAAACACACAGTCCTGGGTTGGACACTTCAAATGTGTGTTCAGGGGTGCATGTTTTATTTACCTTTGCTGTTTAAGTAGGGCTTTCATGACTTAATGAAATTAATTCCAGGGATTTTAAGCCTTCCTTTGCTGTTACTATTTAATAGACGTACTCTTTTCTCCATATTTATGTTACACCCATAATTTATATGCATATTTCAGCCAACGAGAGAGAATAATCTTAAAAGTGTTTATGCATGCTCCCTCAGTTTTACTTTGATCATGTGTTTATCAAGCAGATATATAACAAAGAGCCAATTTGGAATAAAATTGCGTGACATTTTAGAACGTCTCTGGTTTGTTTGGGTTTTTTTGCAAACATTTTTTTAATTTAGAAAGTCTTTAATAGACTACAAAGAATCCCGTATTTCTAGTGATATTTTTATTTTGACTGAATCACATTTTCTTTTCACACAGTTTTTTTCCCCAGAATAAAATAGTCAATAGTTTTGTAGTCCAGTGCCAGTGGTCAAGGACCCAGAAGTCCTAAGGAGGAAAGATGCAATGCAATGAAGTTGCTGTACAGCTTCAGTTCACTTTTGGATCATTTCCTATCCCTGCTCATGCCTACCTGCAAAGTAGGGTAAGACATGTTCACTAGGCTCAGTGACTTACCTTTTTGCAGCCAAGGAAGCAAGGCACTGCAAGGTCACTGGCAGCCTAACTGTACACTTGAGTTTGAAATAAAAACTATGACTTCCAGAGAAACCTAACTGCCCTTGGATATCAGTATCATTACTACTTTTGGGGTATTGCCAGAAACAAATATTAAAATAAACCTCTGATGAACTCAAGTATCAACATCACTGGCTTTCAGAAGGAAGGGAGTTTTTAATGTGAAATGAACACAAGCAGTCTACAAATAAAAGGAAGTTTAATTGTTCATTGAAGAAAAAACAGAAGAGCAAGTATGACCCAGAGTTAGAAAGCACAGCCTATGAGGAAATTTGAAACAGTGGAGTTACTACTTTGAAATAGGAAAGACTGGAAGACAGAAAAAAGTGGATGGTATAGCATTCTTTAAACATAAATATGTAAAATACTACTGTTACAGGAAAAAAAGTAACCTGTGTGAATATGATAAGAATTATCAAGCTTAGCTGCAACAAGGAGAGCTGAGAAAGGCATAGTAAAGTTCTCTTCCATCGCTGGAGGAACTAAGAGCAGATTAAATTGGCATGTCTCAAAAATGATGCTCATATAAACCTCCTTAGGCACACATATGGATAAGGTGAATTCTTTACTTTCAACTCTATCACTATTAGTCAATTGTTTTAAGAGTTTCAGCACAACGATTATATTCTCTTTTATGTTCAACTTATATATGTTCAACATATTTCAATTCAATATCTTATTATTACCACCTTATTATTGTCTTATTAAGTATCTTATTTATCTTATACATGTCATTAAACGACTTTCAAATACCTGGATTTTACAGTGAGAAGTGCTTTAGAAAATACGTCTATGTGTAACAATGCTTCTTATACATAGGGAACATATTGAAGTGCGAAATGTAATGTTGTGAGGTGTTCTTTTTTACTTTTTTGTTTGTTTGTTTGTTTGTTTGTTTCTTCTTGGCCCACTGCATTTCTTTTATTTTCAGAAAATATAAAATCTGCAAAGTCTTCTCCCTCCAGACAGAATTTTCCTCAGTCAAACACAATTTCAGACTTCATAATGTTGAGGCCCCTAAGGAGATTATTTTAATAGCCTCAATTCAGGAGCCATTATTAAATTAGTCTAATTTTCTTTCCAGGTGCTGTACAATGTGTTTGAATCTTTTGTTGCAATAGGTCCAATGAATGTGACGGGGATTGAATGTCTCAAAGGCATAGGTGCGTAGAAGTGAATTCTGTATCACACAAGTGATGTATATATGCAGTATTTTAAACAAAATATTATTATTATGCTATTGGCAACTGTTATTTTTCAGCCCTTTACATTATTACTCATATTCACACACTTGTATGGCATAGACAAATGTCTTATGAAACTAACTAAATAAATAAATTTTCCTGATTATTTGGAAAATTTAATTAGATCTGTTTTCTTTTGAGAAGATTCAACAGATGTGTAGCTCATTTGTTGAGACAACCAAACTTTAGAGCTATATATCTTTTCTTTGTATTTATGGCATTTCTTTAGTTTCAGCCTATGCTCTCCCTGCATTCCAGGAAAGTCAAGATTTCATGCAGGCATTCTCACTCCTGATCACCATCAAGTAATGTTAGCCAGTAACTATCAAGAAATTTTGCCTGAGAAAGTCACTATTTCCCATTCCAAGCATTACATGAAACTATATTATCTTATGAATAAATGTTTTAATAGCGACTTTTTCTTATTCTATAATATACTTTTGTAAAAACATTTGTTTACAGAACATGGGAAAAAACATTTCAAAGAAATGTAGTGGGTTTTGAAAAAACATAAAATTGTGAGGCTTAACAGAAGTAGCCTTGTTTTTCTACAGAATGCTACATTCAAGTACCAAGTGCTCAAAGACACGAGCCTTGAAATGATTTTTGACATGTCTGCCAAAATTTTCTGTGATTTTCTGCTGTTCTCTTTCTGGAGAAGAACTAGTTCAAACCATTATATTTCTATGGTTTAAGCTGTGTTAGGTGTTTTGTTTTTCAGTGTCATTCTTTGTGGTGAGCCTCGGTGGGACACTGGTTGGCATTTTCTTTGCATTCCTGCTCTCACTGGTCAGTCGTTTCACCAAGCACGTGAGGATCATTGAGCCTGGATTTGTGTTTATCATTTCCTACCTGTCCTACCTCACAGCTGAGATGCTTTCTCTTTCTGCCATCTTAGCGTAAGTCTCTTTTTATTACTGCCTATGAAGGAGATGAGATGGGAATATGGTTTTTAAAAATATTGAAAGGAAAATCTAAATTATATAGGACATCTATAGAATATGACACTCATTAACTTTATGCTGGATAACACTGTGTTCACACTGCACTAGGTTATAGTTTGCAAATGCTGTCATTCAGCCTTGAAAAGGAATGCAAGTTCTCCAGTATCTGCTGTACAACATGAGGACTCCTTTGCAAAATACAGACATGACTCTTTCCTCTCTGTTATTAATAATACTTCAAAATTAACAGTTGTCCATTTGTACTGACATATTTCCCTATAATTTGAAACTAAGGCAGTATTTTTCTCAGATATTTTGTGAATGTCACTATTCTCTGTTTTCTCTCTCTGTGTCTTGGCTGGCCTTTAAGGTTTGCCTAAATGTTGCCTGGTTTGGCTTGAGTACCTCTGTGGTTCTTTTCTTAGTATCCCTTGATTCCTGGCATTCCTTTCTTCTCAGTTTTGCTTTATCATGTTTGTAGATGATAACAGTAAGTGTATTCAAGGTCTGAAAATCTTTCTGCAAACAGATCATTAGTTTAAGATTATGTCTAATGTAAACAAGGTTTAAAAATTTGCGTTGAAAGCAGTATGGTAATCTGAAGAGAATTAAAGTTTCTTATGTTCTAATGAAATGCTGTCACCAGGTCTCTTGAGGTCACATCAGCAGGTGTATTTAAGATATGCTTTTTACCTAGGGTACACTCCACAAGTGCTCGTGAGTGTATCTTTTCTTAGGAATTAATGACAAGGTTTTATCACTATGTGACAGATGGAAATAATATTAAATGTTGCAACAGATATTTTCTGAACAATTTCTTCTTTTTCTAGGATAACTTTCTGTGGCATTTGCTGTCAGAAATATGTCAAGGCTAACATATCTGAACAGTCTTCTACAACTGTAAGATATACCATGAAAATGATGGCCAGTGGAGCAGAAACTATTATCTTCATGTTCCTGGGTATTTCAGCTGTTGATCCAGATATCTGGACTTGGAATACAGCTTTTATTCTGTTGACTCTGGTCTTCATCTCAGTATACAGAGTAATTGGTAAGGGGGTAACCTTCCTGTTCTTGCATTGTATTCCTGATGCAATCACATATTTCTTAGCCCTCTCCTCCAAAAATATTTGGAGTTCTAGTTTTTTTCCTTTTAAAATGTTCAATTTATTTTAGTTGAATTTATTGTTGGGTTTGGGTTAGAGTAGTAGATTCTACAGTAAGCTCCATTATATTCTGAAAATATAACCGGATTTCATTTTTGATGATATATGAGGATATGGATAGCCCAGCAGTTAACATTAATCATTCAGTGGCCAACCTTTGTTGACCCAGCAAATGGTATTGGCAAAATCTCCCAGTAAAATGGACTTTGTTCTTTAACTTGCAGCCTAACAAAAGATGTGACTCTTGTCATCCATATCTTTCCTTCAGCTCTTTCAATTTGACACTAAGAAGATTGTCTGAAGCTAATGTTATGGTTGACTTCAGGTTTTAGACACACAATATCAGACCATACATAATTACACTGCAGGTTCTCTGGCTTAAGACATAAGTCTCAGGGATGATGAAAAACTGAATAAATAAGGCTGTGGCAGGTAGGGATTACCTAACTGTCAATTTATTGGGTTTATGTAAGTTTGCAAACATTTCAAAATACGAATGATGATTTGCCCAGCTACGTAGCTGTGCTGTAGTTTTGCTAAATTTGCAAAGAAGATGCAGAATGAAGGGCTTGTAGAGAGTAACACACGTGGCAACTTAGGTTTTGTACTTACACCTGGGAATAAGTTAAACTAGCTTATGTGCCTGTTTGTCTCAACTTAAATTCAAAAAACAGGTCACACATGTATCTAGCTGGCAGTTTTCCTAGATTCCATGTTCTTATTCTGTCTAGAAGCTCCTGAGCTGAATGAAGTGCCTAGATCCTCGCCATCCTTTTCTAAATAGTCTGCAAGCATGGTTCACTTAGTTGCTTCTCAGTAGCTGCTAATGTGCCTGAGGTGTTTAAAAGAGTTTTCCAGTCTCCTCTTTGACACTTTTTGTATTCCTGGAATGAGTGGTTAACAATCCTGTAATAGATGTGATCGATAAGTAAATAGTAAATATTCAGCAATAACAATAAGCACCCACTAAATTAATTGATCTTAGACATTGACAAATTACTAAATACCTGGTGAAATTGGGCCTTACTTAATTGCAGCTCTCATACCTTGGAGGAGTCAGACTGGTGGCATTTCCAAGGTCCCCTCCTCCGGAGGCCCTTCTTCCAGTGACAGGACACTCTTCTCTTGGCACAAGCTCAAAGAAAAGAGAAAAGTCTGTTTTGCACTGGTTAACAGCCCCAGCCTGCTGCAGTGGGACACAGATGCTGTGCCAGTCACAGGAGTGGTGAAGCTGTTTTTCCTCTGTATGGTGGGAGTTCTGGGATATATTGAGACACAGCAGGCAGCATCTCACCTGTAGGTCTGAAGACAGTGTTAACATTACTAAACAACCTTTGATAAGACAATGATTTAAAGTAATTTTCAGTGATTTGCAAAGGATACCACACTTACTCCCTAAATCAGTGCTGTTTTAACCCATTTCTGTTAATTGACTCTGTGCCTGGAAATATGAGCAGTTACAGTGCTAGAAAATATATTCTTTCTCAAAAAATTTCCATGGCAGAACTTTCCCTGTGCCAGAGGGCAGCACTTTAAGAAAAGCTGCTGGCTCACAGAAGCAGCTTCACCTAATTCCTTAGGCTTGATGTAAAGAGAAGGCACCAAGTGGGCAGCATAGTGATCAAGAGAGGGAAGTAGATGGTATAGATTGTTATAAAGGCAGTCTAGTGGCACCATTTCTGTTACAGCTGGGACATTGACATTCCACAAAGGTATTTCTTGACATGCTGACATTTGTTTGTTACAGGTGTCGTTATACAGACGTGGATTCTTAACCGCTACAGAACTGTCCAGCTGGAGATAATAGACCAGGTGGTCATGTCCTATGGTGGACTACGAGGAGCAGTTGCTTTTGCTCTTGTTGCACTTTTGGATGAGGACAAAGTGAAAGACAGAAACCTGTTTGTCAGCACAACTATCATTGTTGTGTTTTTTACTGTTATTTTCCAGGTAATTTAACTTCTTAAGTGTGCTTCTTGCAAGGAGAAGGAGTCTCCCAAAAGTACTGAATGCTTAAAGCAGTTCTCAGCTGAAGGTTGCATATAGTTTCACTGAACTGGAACCATAATTGAATTTGTAATTTTAGCAACAAAGATCCTATTTTATGTTTTCTTATGGGACCACATGGGGCAAAACACAATTTCCTCTGTGCTAAAAATTGTTCGGTCTTAGCTGCTTGGTATTAATAGCGCCAAGTTAATATCTGATTAAACATCTTTAACCTCATGTGAATAACTACAGGGAACAGTGCTTTTAATGGGCAGATACAGTCATGAAGCTGATCTACCTGAGCCTCAGTCCTTGTTTTAAAATATAGCAGTAAGCAGTGGGACAAGAAAGTATTTAATATCCAAACAAAATAGCACTTTTTGGATGAAAAAACAGTAATTTAAATTAAAATATATCAGTAGAGAGGAGCTTGCAGTTTTTTCTGAAGTGTATTACAGAAAGCTTAATTGTGTTCCGAAACTCCTGATATGTAGAGAAAATACCACATTCAGTGGCATAGGAAACACTTCTACTCTTCTACTACCGTATTTTTCCTATAGGTGATATCTTTTTCCAGTGTTGTCTTTTCAAACCTTTGTAACAGGAGCTGAGGATAGTGTATTATTTTATCTTCTAGAAGAAATAGAAATCAACTGAGAAAGTATGAGAACCACCAAATAATACACAAATATGCTGTTTAACACAAATATTCTGTTTAATCAGCTGGAGGAAAGTCTAAGAGGACTTCAAAGTATTTATTGTCATGTTTCAATCCTTAGGGACTGACTATCAAGCCTTTGGTACAGTGGCTGAAAGTGAAGAAAACTGAACACAGAGAACCAAAACTGAATGAGAAACTTCATGGCAGAGTAAGATCTTTTAAAAATAACCCAATTTAAAATTTAGAAATTTAAATTTAAAAATATAGATTTTTACAGAGCACCTTAAGAGAAAACAAAATTGTTATTGAAAATGTCATTTTTGGAAGGTTGTGGACTATTAAATTTCAAGAGCCAAATCCTTAAAACATTTCAGAAGTTATTTTTAAGTTGCTGTCTGTCTTTGGTTTGAGTTCTGTGAGAAGATATTCAAATGAAAGTTCTGGTCTTTCACTCAAAAATTCAATGGGGCTGGGAGAACTGGGGAAACAGCACAGATGGAATATGCTTCTTTCTCTTCATCTAAAAGAGGAGAATGATTGATGAGTGCTAGGGCAAAGCATGTTCAAGTAAATTTATTTTTCCTTCTTAAAAACTGCCCAGTACAGAATAATTATATTTTGAAATCACAGATTAAAGACAACAGCTTTAATTCAGTGTGAATGTTGTGTGGTTGGATTTTTTCACCCTTTTAGAATATTTTTAAACACAATCTCTTCCAATTCATTTTCACACAACATTATGAAGTTTTCATTCAGTAAAAGAAACAATAATTTTTCAAAATAAATATAAGTTAAAGGATGGAAGAATATAAGACATCACAGAATCATCAAGGTTGGAAGAGACCTTCAAGAACATCTTGTCCAACCATCAACCACCATAACTACCCCTAAACCATATCCTCAAGTATCACATCCAGACAGGTCTTGAACACTTCCAGAGATGGTGACTCAGCCACTTCCCTGGGCAAATTATTCCAATGCCTACCACTCTTTCAGTGAATATGTTTTTTCCTGATATCTAATCTGAACCTCCTCTGGCACAACTGAGGGCCATTTCCTCTTGAATTCTTCTTGAGGACCTTTCACTTGAGAAATGGCAGAAGAGGCCAACACCCATCAGGCTATAGCCTCCTTTCAGGCAATTGCAGAATGTGATAAGGTGTCCCCTGAGCCGCCTTTAGCCCAGGCTTAACAACCTCAGCTCTGCCAGCTGCTCCTCACAGGACTTGTATTCCAAACCCTTCACCAGCTTCACTGCCCCTTTCTGGACACGCTTTAGCACCTCAATGTCCTTTCTGAATTGAGGGGCCCAGAACTGGACACAGGACTAGACATGCAGCCTCACCAGTGCCAAATATCAGCTGTGTTGTTCCAAACCTAGCATCTGTATATTCTGCAATAATTATTCCAATGTTCAGAGTGAAATGTTAATAACCATACACAGAAAAAGGCCAAATTGTACCTGAAGCTGCCTTGGTTTGAATTAAGAGTTGTAAAACTCTGGATCTCTATTAGCCATCTAATATACTCAGTATGAAATTTTGTCCTAGATATTATAATGGTGCCTACTTCTACTCTAAGGGGAGAATGAATTCCTGAAACATCTATAATGAATCATTGGGGAAATTGTTCTACTGAAATAATCACCTATACTAGTAGTGCCAGATGTACTTCATAGGGCAGAATTGGACATGGTAAAATGAGTCCTTAAAAAGTTTTAAAATTGGATGTTAAAATGGGAATTTAAGTACCTTTTCAGTGAGATCCTTGTCATTCAAGAGTACTTAGTCAATTTATAAAGAACTGATTAGAAAATTCAGGAGCTTTGAAGAAAAGCTTATAGTAGTTAATACTTCTGTAAATGGGAATTTTTTTTCTAACAGCCATACAATTATTCTGCATAGTCATCTGGTTTAATTTGAAATAAATTGAGCTATTTTTAAATTATGCTTTTTTATTTCTGTAAAGACATTAATTCCACTCTCACTTTCCTAGGCCTTTGATCACATTCTTTCTGCTATAGAAGACATTTCTGGACAAATAGGGCATCATTATTTGAGAGACAAGTAAGTAGTAACTAATTTGGAGTCTTGAAATACCCCTAGGAAATATTATCTCTACATTATAACTTTTTAAGCCCGTGAGTTTAGGGAAAGCAAGGATGTTAAATGTAGTTTAATATAGTTACATACTGAAAATACTGGAAATACAGCAAATGTCAAAACAGTGTCTTTTTGTCCCATACAACTAGAATCTTTCCTTTCTCTTCCACAATTCAGATTATGCCTTTGCAGGTTTCAGTTCACATACATGGGTCGTTCTCTCAAGATTAGAGAACTGACTAGTTGCACAAGTTTTCACCTAGAATGTTAATCTTGGTTTTTCTTTGTAATACTACATTTCATGAATACTACTTATGTATGGTGGCACTAAAAAACCTCAGCTACAACTATGCTAGCTGTTTATCCTATTTCTACAAGGACATGTTCAACACCTCTGAAAATGATGGCAGAGGATGCTTTGAAATTGCTCTGACAGTTTCAGCCTATTAGTCTGAAACCAAAAATGAACCATCCCCTCTAATTGTAGTTGTTTTATCATGAGAGAGGCAGAATTACTCAGCTGAAAGACACACCATTTCCTTTAAAGTACATGTGAACCGTTACTCTTGTGATGGGCACACTTCCATACCTAAATGAATGACTGTGGAAAAAAAGACATTAAATCTGGACATCCTTAAGAGTTAGGCCATTGTCTCTCTGGAGTTAGGTCATTTCATTGGTGCAGACTGTTACAGTTTTGACCTGCTATCCTCTTGCTGACTCAGCTTGCCAGTTCCAATCCAAACACCATGTGGTTGTGTTAGCTTTCTGCAGAGCATGCCCCTAACATTTTTTGAGAGGCTGAGTCTATTAGGTTTAGCATTATACTTATGCAGTACAAGACAGCTCCTAGGCTGGAGTTAGCTTGTACTGGAACTCAAGGAGAATTGCTCACCCACATCCAGTTACAGAGACAACCTTCTTCCTTTCCTTTTGCTCTTCATTCATTTTTGCAGTGAAGAATTTTCCTGAGGCACTCCAGACAGAACATCATCTTCCTTTTGGTCTAAGTTTGTAGTTTACTTTTGGGCAATAAATTTCAGTAGGTTATATACAATACAGGTGAATATATGTCCAGTTTTTATATATTGCCTCAAAGATGGAGCTATATTTTTAAAGTGGCAGATTAGTGTATGACTTCCTGCATGTCAGAAAGTAATCCCCTTGAGTAAGAACTGGAGTAGCTTAATGTAGATTCATGGTTGAGTGTGTAGTTTGATGACTAACGTATTTTGAATGAGACTATCTTAAGCCTGCTTTTTGTATGTACATGAAAATGCTGCTTCCGTAAAGAAATGGCAGTCCTAGCATCCTCACTGATGGGTTCAGGTGTGGCAGCCTGAATTAGAGCCTTCTGGTCAGATGTTCTGGCCAGAGAAAAGGACTAGTTATCAATTATATGAATAATATTTAACACAAAAACATTTAAGCAATCTGAATCAAAAGCTGTAAATTCAAAATGGCCATTGGGCGAGATGGATAGAGTCACTGAGCAATAGTCTGATTTTCTGGTCTGGCTGTCCTACAATACCCTGGGGAAAAGCAGATTACTTTTCCAAGGAGGGAAGAAAATTAAACATAATCAGAAGTGGAAAATAAGGTAGCATGATCTCCCAAAGTATAAAATGTGTTACTGCCTCTAAAATAGAATACTGGAATCATAGCACTCTTGTAGTAGTGTTGGATAAGTGAACTGATTAAATACTTTGTGATAGCTGTGTAAGTCTGTAGTAGGTTTTTCATTGACTTTCTTTACATGCTAATTGAAAAGTTTCAAGACACAAATCCCTCACATTCCTATGTTCACCATTTTTTTCAAAGTGTTTAGCTCAAAAAATATCTTTTATGCTAAACTTAAAAATACTTTAAAACTAAAATTGCTTGTTGCCATTAACACAGTTTGTTTAAATTATCAGGTGGTCCAATTTTGATAGGAAATTCCTCAGAAAAATACTGATGAGAAGGTCTGCTCAAAAATCAAGAGATCAAATCCTTAATGTTTTCCATGAGCTCAACTTGAAGGATGCAATTAGCTATGTGGCTGAGGTACTTATGAACACTTGTTGACATATTATAGCATCATTTGGAATTTGATCTTTTAAAATTTATAATATAACCTAAAGTTGATATATTGCAGGAGATGCCTAAAGGAAAACTATTTCCATCTCTGCTCTGCTTTCTTTTCTTTCTTTTTTTTTTCTTAATGTGTTTTGAGTGTTGATATTGCCAGTTTGAGAAGCTGTAGTTCTCAGTATTGTACCTAATTGACAAATACTAGTATACTGTACTTGCATTAGTGTATATTTCTGTTGGATTTTACTGAATATCTTTGTTTCCATATCCATTATATGAAAAAATATTGTAATTCTGAAGGGAGTTTTTGTTTTTAAATGTGTCAACAGGGTCTGGCTCCTGCAGGATAGTGGTTCCGTGTGATGACAAATCTCTCACTTCCAAATGATGTGCATATGTGGCTGAAGTAAGGGACTGCTAATCTCAATCTGCCAGATTATTGCACCATGCACAGAAAAAAAAAAAAAAAAAAAAAAGGAAGAGTAACTCAATAGTCAGGGTTAAATATACTGCAAATATGAATTGCATTGTGAAGTTGGGGAAATTTAAGACTTGCAACAGGAGAAATTTTTAAATGAGACTTGAAGAAAGTTTCTGACCTTCTGCAGAAGTACTGCAACAATGTTGCCAGATTGTGTAAGAATTCCTAATCTTCTTCAGTATGAAACTAGTAACGTTATTTCAAACAGCCACAAATGTGCAGTATTGATACAGTGTAAAGGATAGTTTTAAATGGAAGATTTTTAAATATGGTCTGTGAAACTATAATCTATCCATGCCCATAATCTCCAACTGAATTAATTTTAACAGTTAGGTCAGTCAATCAGTCAATTTCTGTAATTTACATAAAAATTATTCCTATGATTGATACTACTACTACTGCTGCTGCTAAGCTCTTTTTTTTTTTTAAATGAGCTGCAGCCAGGCAGTCTTCTTTCAATGAAACATATAATTTTGGAGATTGAATTCGGAAAACAAGATGAAATTCAGAAATTATGTTAGTATGAAAGCTGGAGAATAGTTCACAAGACAAGCAAATTCTTTCTTTTGAGATTTGGTATATTATCCAATTGGGTTTTAGACCATCTGAGCTCAAGAATTAATTTTCTTTCTTGCGATACTTTCTGGGTCACACCTCAGAGGAAGAAGGTTGGATAATGTCTTTGAGGTGGATGACGATGAAACTCATGCACAGATTCATTGCTTAATCTGTTCAGTAGATTCATTACAGTGTTCCTTCTTTTTAACAGATGCAAAGATCACTAACACATACAGATTCAGGATCAGAATTTTTACTCAATAATGTCTTTGATCCCAAATAGTAAAGATAGATTATTAAAAGTTAGAGATGAAACACAAGGGAACTGCCTTTTGTTACCTTAGTCCAAATGATATTTATGTATATTGTTTCCTGCAGATAAATTCTATTGGGCAAATATCTACTGATCTGGTAATCATAGACAAAGAAATTGAAAATTCTCCAAGTTCTACAGAAGTTTTGCAACATATTTTCTTCCAGCAGAAATTAATTATGAGTTGTGAATCCTAAAGTCATTTCACCTTTCTCACTTTAATATTTGCTTCAATGATACACTGCTTTAATAACTTTTTCTTCACTTTTCAAATATGTCTTTGAACTAAATATCTATGAATTACAAGCCAACATTGAAACCGAAGCCATTTCTTTCAGGACAATTAAAGACCTGCCTCTCCCATCTACTCATTGTCTTCTTACTTGCAAGAAACTGAAGAGTTTAAAACTGATTTTATATCTTTTTCTTTGTTCAACTCTGCTGCTCTGCTGCATCTATGTAATAAATAAGAGTTGAGAGAGTTCAGTCTCAATCTAAGTAAATTCCTTACAGTTGAGAGGGGAGAACCTAAGCCAAGAAAAATGAAAATAATCCAGAGCAACTGAAGGGAAGTGACTTAAAGTACTCATGGTTCATAACTTGTTCTGGCTAAAATTCCTTCACTGTCGGATGTATGTATGAAACATTAAACTTGATTTGAAAAGAAAGTCAGATTCACTTTAAAAAATGGATGGGATTATGTTCTCCCAGAATTCAATATTAACCTCAAGTCTTCTGCCTGCAGAGGCCAGAGTGTATTTCTTAATGCCATTGGTAGCCCACATACTGTAATACATCTCTGGACTACCACAGCAAAAGAAAATATTTATTTGGTTTGCTCCATGAATATGAAAATGTAAAGGGAACACAGTACAGTAAAAGTTGGAGAAATGTAGATAAAATCTATGTTCTGCAAGGAAGATGATTTTTCTTGATTATTACTGTTTAAAATCTATAGACCTGCTACGTGATTTCTCTCTGCTATGATTCAAAACCGGAGATGATTTCAGCCTGTGTAACCACAACGTCACCCAATAGATACTATTAGCAAAGCAAGAGATTACTTAAGCTGTAGGGAAAATGTCTTTATGAAGACATAAAACTGAGCTTTTCCAGCAGTTCACTTCTGTGACATTAGTTTTAGAAATGAAAGAAAATCTCATCTCTTCAGTATCTCATCTTGTCATGCCATAACCTCTTTCTAAAAGTCTTGTAGACTTCTATCATCACTTAATATTTGCTGCTTCCAGTCTAGTAGAGAACAGAAAACTTAGTGCTGTGTCTTTGAAAATGCTACTGATCCTGTGGTGATTTTCTTATTGCTTTGTTTGCTGGGATAATGTCACTCAATGTGAAGAAACCATAAAACCAAAAAATGGTCTTTATTTGTTACATAGATATAACTCCTCTCATGTTTCTTGTGCCATTTGCATAAATACAGTCTCACAAATTATCTGTATTCTGATACACATTTTGTCCTAGGTTTTTACAACTGTAATATGTCTTGTTTCTTTCAATGACCAGGGAGAACGTAGAGGTTCGCTGGCATTTATACGTTCTCCAAGTACAGACAACATGGTAAATGTGGATTTCAGCACTCCACTCCCAGGCACTGTGGGAAGCTCTGTCTCTTATTTATTGTAAGTAATGTGAACTGATGGGGTGGTATATGAGAGGAAATTGAAACACTGCTAAAGAAATTGAAAAATACAAATTACAAGGGCTTCAGTTGTTACTTTTTTAAACTTTAATTAATATTTTCTCCCACAGAAAATGGGTATATCTAGATTTATAATGTTTTACTTTATACACTATTTTTTCAGTAAAGGCTGGTAAGATGAAACAGATATCCACATTAGAGTTGTTTCATTTGCCTTTGGTTCACCAACTGTTATATACAGGGCTAGATGTTATTTCTGTGTTTGCTTCAGAAAAAGTAAGGAGAGAGGTGAGGAAAAAAATTGCCCCTTCATTATCTTCCTGATGAATCTGTCACTGAACAGACCATCTGTCATGTAAACTGTGAAATTAATTAATGTTGTATCCCCCTGAAAGACAAAAACCAATAATCTTTACACATTTCCTATTGGGCATTTGCTCACTCGTTGTCATTTAAGCAGTTCTTACTCCTCCTTTTTTTTTTTAATTCATCTTATTTTCTCCTTTTCATTCCCCATCCTCCTGTTTTTTCTTCCTCTTCATCAATCACTGATTTTAAAAACAGCTGTTTGTGTTTTTCTTCAGGAGAGAAAAAGCTGGACCAGTTTGCCTTGACATGCAAGCTTTAGAGCAGAGGAGGAAAAGTATCCGGGACACAGAAGATACCCTCGCCCATCACACCCTACAACAGTACCTGTATAAACCCAGGCAGGAGGTGAGAGCAAAAGGCTAGCATTGGACTGTTTTCCAACCTAAAACTAGGAGAAAATAGGAACCAAAACTTGCAAGTGAACCTCAAAATGAGAACCCACTGCAAAATCCGCACCCTTGAGGAAGATAGGCTCTTTGTGTGATTTCTCATTTAAGAACACGCCTTTTTAAAAGAACTAGTGCCTTTGAAGTCACTGGGGCCAGTGGAATGCAGAGCTGTGTCCAGCAAAGGTTCTGATGAGGATTAAATGAAGTGTATCAACGGAAGTGATTCAGGCACTTATAGGGAGAGGCCTACTTTGAATGACAGTCCACTCTTACACACTTAAAATTCCTGGACTTGTTTCATGAAGAAAAAAGAAAAATGGGAGTTTCATTAATGCCTTCAGACTAGTCTTTAGTTAATTCTTTCTTAAGGAGTTGTTTACATTTTCGTGAGACTGATCAAATGCATTGATTCAGGGCTTTCATCTGTATGTCTAAGTAAATGAATATTGTCTTCCCTTCCTGGCCACAGCACAAACACCTGTACAGTCGACACGAGATCATGCACAGTGAAGATGACAAACAAGACAAGGAGATTTTCCATAGGACAATGAGGAAGCGCTTAGAGTCTTTCAAGAGTACCAAACTAGGAATAAACCATTCCAAGAAGCTCAATAAAATCCACAAACGAGACCGGGGCCAAAAAAGGGTAAAACACTTTCACAAGGACCCAGATGTAGCCACCTATTATACAAACTAATGGTTGGAAAGGGCAGGGAGGACTCTGAAGGGTCCTATGTCCTGCATTTATCTCTGTCCTGTAGAATTTCTTGAACTTAGAGGACCTAAGCAAGAAGAGATTAAACTAGGAGGTAACTCAAGGGGCTTCTTCTCACATTCTACACTTCTCTTTGGTTTGGGACTCTTCTTCTGGGTGAGAGATTTCTGATCACTTGAAAACAACAGACCCTGAACCATGCTACTACGCTGTAGGAATAGATGCAAGATAGATACAGAAGGGTAGCTCTATAGCATGGAGCATTCAACCAAATTTGAATGAAACTGAGAGGGAACACACAGCATAAAAGGAGCCAAAGTTTCTTCTTTAACTCTGTACATTCTACAAGTGTAGGTGGGAAATTAGTGGCATCCATATTGAGTCTCAAACAAAGATTACAATGGATTTCAGAGTTATTCTGCTGGACTTGTCATTTCAAAGGCTGTCACTGCCATTGCTATCTGATGACATTATCATTTTGGTCACTTTTTGCTTTCTTTTCAGAGAAACAGCAGTGTCATACCAAATGGAAACATTCCTTCGGAAAATCCAGTACAAGATTTTACTTTGAAGGAAAAAGGTAAAAATACTCTTAGATTGTTTTCATTAACTGAATTTTGCCAGCTACATTGTCAGTAAGGCATCACTAAAAGATTTTGTGATATGCAATCGCAAATCTGATAGTAAAAAGGGACTTCCAGTCATAGTTCAGAACTCGGAGTGGTGATCTGCTTCATGCTTAAATGCAGTGTTAAGAAGTTGTTCTTTTAGGAATCTGGATGACAAACAAAATTTTACTTGGCCTTTTTGCTCACATGTTTAAAATATCACATTTATATTCTGTAAACAAAAAAATGCAGTGACTACAATATAAATGAACTTTTAGCTTCTGTTTGGATACAGAAGGTACAAAGAGCTGCTAACTTTTTTTCATTACAGCAGGAAATGTCTGCCTAGGACATCAACCATATAAAATTCAGTAGCTGACATTCTTATCTGATTTAAAGTCCACTGTTTTAGAAGAGTCTGAATCAGAGTTGAGGCTAAGCAACCATGATATAACTCAAGGAGGGCATAGCTTTGAAAGGAGCACATAGTGAGAGGGTCAGTTCCAGCACAGCTTCACCCTTCATGAACGGATCTATCACATGGGTCAGGCTTGGAAATGTAATTGGAAGCAGATCAACCTAGGCATTACCCCTAGGAAAAGATAATTTTGCATATAAAGCCCCAAGTTCTTTCCTATCTTAGCCAATTTTTGGCATTGGTGTCAGGCATGGCAAGATGTGGTGGACGCTAGTATGTTTGTTATACAATTATAAAATAATACGTGTCATATCAAAACTGAAATGTGATTAAAAGCCACTGAACTAAAACTGTGATTTGTGTTCTTCCCTCTGCTTGTGCCTGTAACTCCTTGATCTCAAAGACAACTCAAGTAAAATACAGAGGGATTTATCTTTTCTCAGTAGCTCCAAGCAAATATATTTTTCCTTATGTATCTTCTTTGAATCATCTACTGACTGCTATTTTTGTTTGACTGAGAGAGGCAGTACAGCTGGCTCCCCAAGTGTAATATTCTAGAAGTACTTTTCTTGGGAAGAGCTTTCAGAGTACTCATTAGTAGGTCATTCAATATTGTCTTATTAGAGAACTCTGCATAAAGTTGTCGTCATCTACTTAAACCCAAAAAAGGTTAATTGGAAGACTTAACAAGTGATTTAGCAGCTATTGCAAAACTTACCCTACTGCAGTAAAAGCAGCAATGACTTCATTAGGTTTAAAACTAGTCATTATACTAATGCTGACTTGTGTCAAGTGATGAAAATACTTGTTAAAGATGTATCTTTACATGGATACATGTCAGCACCAAACCAGCATGAAATAGCATTTTCTATCATTATTGATACAAATCTCTAATCAAATTGTACATTTTTTTTAAATTTTCTTTATTTCTCCCCCAGATTTGGAGTTTTCTGAATCAGAAGAAAATAATGATTATGAGACTTTGCATCTAGGCAAAGGAGTTGATTTCCTGGCTAATGTGACGAAACAAAATTTCACAGATACTCCTACTGGTAAAAATATTTATTATCTACAAAGGGTTTTTTTTTTCCTCAAGTATAAGAAAATATACTAGAAATGCTGATGAGTTAACCTGGTTTTTTTGTTTGTATGATTAAGTGATTTTATGTGTTCAATCTGAAAATACATTTGCTTAATATTAATGTTAACATAAAGATTTTTAGATATCTGGAGGTATGGAGAGTATCACATTTGAAACTGATAGAAGTTGTGAACATGACTACCTAAACCAGTTTTAAAGCCACTAATTATTTCTAGCAGCAGAAAATGTTGAATTGTCTTACTTCAAAAGACCAGTCAATACTAGTCTTCTGGAATTGTATTTCACTTGCATTGGAACTTCATTGTGATAAATTTTGTTCTTCTTATTTCAGGCAAGATTTCTCTTTTTATGTTCACAATCCCATCAGATCCTTGCAGGCTTATACAGTCAATGAAAAGGGCAGACTTGCAGCATTTCTGGAGCACTCAATGCCCTTGATTTCCAGCCCTGAAAGGCTCCAAAATATCAGATTGGAAGCTAACAACTATATATAACAGAAACCATATCATATGAGTTATGGAGTTATAAAATTTAGTATTTCTCTTTAGCACTTCTCTGTTTAAATTTTTCAGCATGCCACTGTATGCTTCATATGTAACTCAGTGCCTACGGTGAAGAAAAACATTTGTGTCTATACTCTTGAGGCAGACACTCTTAAATGCATTTGCACATGACATAATTTCATGAAAAATTCTATGTTTGATATGTATAGAGACACCCAGAAACAAGTGGATGGCAAGATGCAAAATATTTATGTAAAAGCTCATCAAACTTGATAACTGTACGAACAGGCTCCTGTATATTACTTTTGACTATTTTGTGGCTTGCCATAGCTAACTCACACTCACATCACACCAGCATTTTTTCCCATCTCTTATTTCTTTTTTATGGATTTGATTTGAATTTTCTGCAGTTATTTTATGTTGTACTTTTTTTTTTTTTGCCTAACACTTGTGGACTGATTATTTCTTTTACTGATTTTATTTTTTGCCTCCACATATCTCTAACATAATTGCATGTTTGATGTGATATCCGATTTTTCTCTTTAATTGAAATCCATTATATATCTAGCAATAACCAAGGTATATGTGTGCATAATGGTCTATGTATTGACTTACTCACATCCATACCAGCACATATCAGCCCATTTTTTCCACCAACAGCCCTTGTCCTTTCATAAATCATCTTGCTGTATTATCAGGAATTATTTTGATTACTTTTATTTGTCATTCATGAATTTTTTTTAGGAATTGATAACCCAGTATTTTCAGCTGATGATGACCAAAGCATCTACACAAAGTTCTCACCATGGTTATCTAGTGAAGACACTGTGGTACCATCACAAAGGGCCAGAGTGCAGCTCCCATATTCTCCAAACAACTTCAGACGGCTCACTCCAATCCGGCTCAGCAATAAATCAACAGATTCCTTCCTGCTAGCAGATGGCCCAGAGGACCGACCCAGATCTTTTCTCCCAGAATCAACACATATGTAATATTTTAAAAGATATTATCACCTTCATTTTTTAACCAGACTTCTTATCAATCCCATGAAGTAAACTTATTTTTCTGTTTTTTCTTCTTTCAGAAATTCTCTTTCTTTCCTGATTTCTTTGTACAACTAAACACCTTTTCTTTCCCTCCAACTTAATTAACAAAACGTCTTTCTATTTTCCTTCTACAGAAGAGCTGTTCAATTATTTGGGTCCAATGCCTTGCTACTTTTACAGCAGATAAAGGTCCTTCTCTTTGTTTTCACTTGAATATTTTAAATGCCAAGAAAATAGTAGTCCAAATACCAGAATATTGGGTGTACATTTTCAAGAGGCTTCAGGTTTCCTGGTTAGTCAGTGCCAGATGATAAAATTGGTACCTGAATTCCCTAAAAGCAATAATTTTTGACTCTGTTGCTAAGAAGCCTTGAGTTAGTTGTGAACATTTGTCCAGATTATTTATCCAGTGTCCAGGAAGAAAAAATGCCCCACTGCTACAATACAACTGCTCAGTGACACTACTGATATACCATTAAATTACATAATAAAGGGGTTTAAAATTAATTATATTTACTAAAATGCATCAGAATCTCCTTGTGGGGATAATTGCACAACAGTATTGTGAAGAATCAGTATTCCATTGGGAGCTTTATCTTAAATTGTGAATTTATCTTAATCCATACCTTATTTTGAAACTAGAAAAAGGTTTATCTTTCTGATGCAGTAAATAACTTGTTGCTTCTAATGTGTTAGAGGCTTAAAATTAACTTGACTCTGGCTATAAATGAATATCCCAGTTGCCCTTTAACTTCTGCTGTGTGGAAATTTTCCACATCATAAAATCAGCCTTCACTTCTATAATCAAGTCAGGAAGTGCTTCAAATGAGGTGGGTCAGGTCCACAGATCAGATATTATAATTGAATAGAACACAGATCACTGCAGGAATTGTGCAATGGAACGCAAAAGTCAGTGTCATCAAGTATGCACTGTTGTGGAATCCATGGTCACAAATATATGTCTTAGTGTCCTCTGTACATCAACAAAAAAAATAAGTTGAAAGTATTCTGTAGCTGGTTAATGAAACTGTGTTCAAACACCTCACTTTGAGAGTGAATATTGCTAGCTTTGACCTAAGAAGAATTTCACAACTTCTTGAAAAGAAATAGAAAAGGAAGTTCCTTTTTATTTCTGTTCTGGCTTCTGTCCCTTCAAAAGATGTGCTAGTTCAAGGTAATCAGAGGAAACATATAATTTTCTTTACTGGAGTGGTCTGTAGGTCTGTGTTTGGTTTCAGTACTCAGTTCCTTAATAATGCATCTTTTTTTAGTTTTCAAATGATGTTTTAAAACAAACACTGGAATAATTAAAGAACTGTGAATTACAGTCCAATATCCTGATTAGAAGTGTCAACAATGAGCAGCATTCCACACAGAAAACTTCACCTTGACACTTATCCACACTGAAATTCTCTTCACTTTTTTTTCCCCACTGAGAACATTGTCACAGAATATTGACATATGACCTGTAGAACATTTTCTTACTAACCTTTGTTCTTTTCCTCCATTTAATTGCTTTATTTATAATTCAATTTATTATTAGGAAGTGATATGTGCAAGTTCTTCTGTGGGTATCTTTGATACATCAAAACCACTGAATTTTTGACTGCTGTGTTTCTTAGTAAGTGTTTTACAAAGTTAGATTTCCCAAGCTAATAACCCATTCACCTTGATTACTGTCTGAAACAGTCATCTGAATGATCTCCTTGACAAAATTCTCCCAATAGGAGAATTATACTAAAATTTCAATTAAAATGTTTTAAATAACAATGGAAACTGGAAGCCAAGAGTAGAAACGTTAAGTTTCTCTACATACCTAACATATACAGAAAACTGATCATAGGTTCTGCTCACTAAGAGACTGACTCCCACTGCTACTTGATTGAAAGAGTACAATTTGTTTCAAAAATTTCTGAAATATTTCCTTACTGAGCATCAGGACTGTTTCAAGATAAAGATACACCTTAACGACCAGACGATGGCTCCATCTCCTAACTATCTGAAACAGGCAGTTGTTCATCCTAAACACTGAGCTAAGTTTTGCCTGACATTCGGCAAGGATAATTAACTCACTTCAGGGTGTCCAAGATAGAATTGGATACAGAGTAGAGTTCTTCTGTAAAAAAAATCTTAAACCACTCACTTTCATAAGACTTTCAGTAAAATAGCCAAAAACAAAGCCAAATAGCCAGCATACTAACAGATATAGTGTGTACAAATAGAAAACAAATGTTTCTATTTAATTGTGCTGTCTAGGTGATATGGACCACGATATTGAAATGACAGAATACTCCTCTTCAGATGATCAATTAAATCAAAACGGAAGTGTTTCAGTGAATCCCCTCCACTTCTTCCCCTCTTGTCTTCAAATACCTTGGACACAAAACTATTCTTCATCAGAAAACAGAGGGAATATATCTCTTTCTGCTGTCTCTGACTATATAGCTTCATGTGACCCAAACGTACCTGATCTCTTCTGGGAATCAGGCACAGATGTGAATAAAAAAGAGACAGTAAACTCAGGTTATTGCTCTGAAGTTAGCTTCAAGTCAGAGAATTCACAAGAAGAGAATACTCTGCTTATGTTTGAGGGGCTGGAAGACTCTTACATGAAGGACCTCCAAGAGAAGAAAATGTTGCTTGATGTAGAAGGAAATTACAGGTCTGCCGCAGCCAGACGTGTACAAAGCCGACGTTCTTTCCACAGGCCAAAACCTCTGCATCACCCTAAGCTTCAGAAGCTGGCATCTCTTCCAGCATCTTGCCATGTCCCTCCACATTCCTTGGAACAGGAGGAAACACAATTGTGAGTCAGGACTTAATTGAAAGTAGAAGATTAACAAAAGGCTATTGTAAAAGTAGAGAGCAACCTTTTGGTTCATAGGTCTGCTCTAGGATGGCTTCAGATGGAAAGGGAGTGGGGTCCTGTGATGTCAGAAACACTGGAGCTTTTCTGCTGCACTTATATTTTTCAGTTCTTATTCATAATGAAAGGGTGCATAGTGAGGGGGAATTATGACTCCTTGTTATTTTTTCATGTAGACTGTTACAAATAATCTATTATTTTTGGAGGGCTAAACCAAGAATCTTTTCAAATGGTAAATCCTTGGTGTTTTTCTACATGGAGATGGTTTATTATGCCATTATGCTATATACATTTAAAGGAATAGGCTGCATTTGCTGCTTCAGTAATGGAATTAAGTATTTATGCTATATGAAATTAAAGTAAGAGAAGCCAATGGTTAGCCTCTTCCCTGCTAAGTCTACTCTGATTGAAATGGATCAGTGCCTTTTATAAGTGCAAGCTAAAGAAAAATATTTTCCTGCTCTTGAATATTTGTATCACTGAGTAATTGCGGAATATTTACTCTCATGTAAAACTTTCCAGGGAGAGGAAAGTCCTGGCATCTTGAAATTTAATCAAGTACTCCAGGAGGACCATTTCCTTCCTTCATCCTCACTCCCTCAAGTCAGTAGCACTGGAATGAAAGAACATCCAGAATTAGCTCAGAATTTTAATTTGCATGGTCACAAGCAATTAATTTCATATTCTTAATTAAGCTGCTCTATTTTAAATAGCCTCATTCAGACAGAAGTGTAAATATTTGTCATTTTTACTACTGCTTTGGAAGACACCATCCAAATACTGTTAGATTATCCCGTTAATTTATGTATCACTTTCAATAGCTGATCAGGATAGTGGTCTCTCAAGATGATATTCTGCATTTTGCCACATGGTTTAAGTGCCATAAAGACTCAGGATGCTGATGGTTGAAAGCATTGTACAGAGGCAGTTTGGCTACTGTGCATGTATATACCTATTTGTATTCATAATGTTCTTCTTTTTTGTCCATGTTTTTTTGTCAAATGATAGTTATTGATTGTACTAGACATCTACTACATATGAATTAGATTTATATTACATTACCTTGAAGACAGCTGGAGACATCAGTGAAAGCCAGCTCAGAGGAAGTCTAAATAAAAGTGAAAACTTTCAGACCTCTCAGAGATTTATAATACTACATGCCAGCTTATAGCTGGCCTTTTTACCTTGGATGATTTCAGTCCTGAAATTTTGGCTTGAAATCTTCAGTGGTATAAATTTTAAAGGTTCTATGACATTAATAGAAGATGAGTGCTTAGCCACTTCTGTGATCCTAATGTGTTCCTACTTTCTATTTGACATCAGTGTAAATCATTTGTAAATGAGCTGTCACCTTCAGGAAGATATCTGAATTGTTTAAGACTGGATCCTGGACAGCAGCTTTATGTAGTAAATTTTACTTTATCTGTAGGAATTAGTGATTGTTTCACTCTACCTATCCAGATTTTGAATGGGTTTGAGATGGTTCTGTGTCAGATATCAAAATTGGGATTTACCCAGACACCCAAGAAGAGGGGAGCAGTGTGTGAAAACTCATGCTCACATCTTTTTTCTATCTTCGTCCTGTATGCTAAAACCGTATTTTAGGCTGGTGCAGAGATGTGATGGCAAATACCATATACAAACCTAGACAGATACAAAACATATACCTTTAGACACTAGATTCAGAGAAGTGGTTCTTTTGGGATCAACCCACAAGCAGCTGCCTGTTTGGCAGTCAGCTGGGGCAATAATTCAAATCAGTGTCCCTAACTGGAAAGCTTTATCACCCAGAGCTAGTCTTCTTAAAATTTAATAACGTAAATACAATTTTTGTGAACTGAATACATATGAACATACTATTTTGGTGAAGTAGGTCATATTAATGCTGTTCTAGATATTACAATTGGAAGAGATATTTTAGTAATTGGCATAGATATAGAACAGGACCATGACTGATCCCAAATATTAGTACAGGTAAAGTGCAATATGCCAAAATCTACCCTTCTGTCTCATAGCATAATGCTGAAATACCAACACCAAAGCTGGCAAGATGCTCATCAGGTGTTTTGAAATAAAACTTTCATTTCTTATTGGTGTTGTACAGAGGTCATTGCTTTGCTGCAGTTAGAAAGAAAACCACACTGCGGACTGTTTTCTGCATGTTTGTTAGACCATTACCAATCTGGTTTTGTATAGGCTACCTCAAGGAAACATTTGTAAATTATCATCAGCAGATGAGAGTTTTTACCACATAAATGTTGCACAGACAAGAGGATGCAATTTGAAAATCACAGGATATGTTTTTATTGTTTTCATAAGCTTTTAGGCTAAAGAAAAAAGGATCTAAAAACACCACTGTATTTACAAACACAGCAGTCTCTGTGGAAAGTCACAGGATCCTGTATGTTTATCAGAGGGCTGTGGGCTGTAGTACTGTAAAACAGAGAGGAACATCATCATTTCAAAAAACAGAATTGGAAAGACACTATAAACAGAGGGCTTACCTCTGTTTCAGAGGCCTTAGGCATTTTCTGTATGTTGCATCACTGCAGCTGAACCAATGAAGAATAAAATGGATCATTCTGATAACAAAGAGACCTTTCCCTGGAACACCTTGCACAATTCCTGAAGCTCTTAGGCTCCTGAAAGAGATTTCCTAGTAGAATTGATTCTACAGCAAGGTTTTGTTTGTTGTAATTTCTCAGTTTGAAATGTGATGAAAAAAAACTTTCATGAACCCAGTTTCCACATTTGAGAATGTGCTCATAGCTATAATAGGGTGGGTTACATTTATTTCCCCGGGGCAATTGCGCGCAATGTCTACCAGCGTATACACAAAAAAGCAGGTTATAACAGTTCCTCATTTGTCTTACTTTATTTTTTTTATGCTCTTTCACTGTACATTCACATTTCCTGTGGTATGTGTACCTGTGGGTGAAAATGTTTGGTTATTTCTTCAGCATGCTTTAATCAGTCACCACTAATTTCTATCACAGCAATATAAATGCAGAGCTGCTGAGGATATGGCTGTAAGTATCAGCTTTTTTTGCCCTTGTTTATTAGATCAGAATGATCAGTTGACAAGAGATTCACCTCTTGTGAGGCCAGTTCATTTCTTAATTCCCTGAAAACTCTGTCTAAATTTTTTTTGTGACATCATGCTCTGTCAGGAAAAGGAAAGCTGGGCATTCAACAATTGCTATTTATTTAATAAGTAACTGTGGCCTACCTTGTTGCAAAAAGATGAAATGAAGAAATATTTGATGTTCCTTCTACATATTTTGCTCCATGAATAAAGTTCTTTTTAGTAATGTTTATTATGCTGCACTATGATCTAACAATGTTAAAAAAACCCAGAAGTGTTGCCTGCATTGAGATGAATTCTGTCTCTCTGAGCTGTGAACCTAGTTATTGAAATATATGAAATTATGTTTTACAAATACATGGTCTAGTCAGATATTTATGTAACAAATGTTTGCAAAGTAATCACGTGCCTTAAATTGTCACTCTTTGGAGTGCTGCTGTTTGGAGATACTTTCCAAAAGGTGTCAACTTACTTCATATATTTTTAAACAAGTCAAGTTGTTCTGCTAATGTCTTTATAGAAATGTTTTAATAGTATAGCATAATGAGAAGTTTGGCAATAAATTGTATCACTTTGGTGGAATCACACTGCTTTGCAAGTGATTTAGAGAATCATTTATTTATTACACTTAGAGAAGACTGTGCATTCAAGACTTCTGAGAAGTATGTATTTCTGCTCCCAAATCAAAGTTAGAAAAGCCAATAGAATGCTGCTGATAATTTGTGTCGCTTATAAAACACAAACCATTAAAACCAGCAAAAGAACTGGTATGTCTCCTAAGCCTCATTCTGACAATGACAACAATTTTTGTACAGTTCTAGCCCCACTGTAGTCAATCACAGAATTCCAATTTCCATCCATAGAGCAGAAAGGCACATATTTTGTCAAGTTCTATATAGAGATGTAATCATAACAATTATTTATAATTTAAATTTTACATAAATGACATATGGCATATTATTATTATTATTGTTGTTGTTGTTGTTGTTGTGATGATGATGATGATGATGATGATGATGATGATGATGATGATGATGATGATGATGATGATGCACCTGGATCGGGGCAATTCAACATCATAGAAGCAAAGACTCAACCAGTCTTAGAAAATTATTTCATCAGTTTCAGCAAAGTAAGGAAAGCTAGGTGATAAACACAAAACCCTACTGGCTCTAGGAGGTATTTAATGAAAACAGCTTTTATTATACAAGAGTAAGCAAAATATTGAGAATATACATAATGATTACCATATGGATACAAAACCTGACCTAATTCAGATAGAAGATAATCCATTTTTCCAGTGCTGCAAGTCTTTTTTACTGTTCTTAATCCAATTTTTACATTGCATAATTCCTTCTTATTTTGGAACAAATATACCTTTTTAAGAATCTCTAATTCTTATACAAATCATTAGGGGACAACCTTGTGTTGTGAATGTTTTATTTCTTTAACAGGCTTGTACTCTAAAAGAATTAGACATTTTTTTAAATGACAATTTTGAAATTACCAGAAACTGGTTTTGCTCATGATTTTGCTTAATATTAGAACGATGCTTAATTCTAGCATGAAGTAGACAGGAGTACAGAGACAGTTTAACCTATGATATATCTTCCCATGTAAACACTGCCCTTCTAGAAAACTAATTTCATCAGGTGGAAAAGGAAGAGGTGCCTGTCTCCCCCTCTTTTACCCTCTCCTGTACCTTGAAACATGTAGCTAATATCTTCAAGAACTTCCAAATAATTTGGTGAATCTCACCTGAAAAGAAATCTGAATGAATTCATCCTGATGTGTAGGATCTAGATATACTCTATTACAAAGGAAGATAATGGGACTGTTGGCATACATTTGGTGAACATGTGAAGACACAAGCAGTCTCTTTCTGGGAACAACTAATTGAGTGCTGACCAATAGACCTTTTTTGCTAGATTTCACTAGGGTTCCTAATACCTAGAGCTTTTAGCAACAATACCATTTTGCAGGAATGGAATAAAGAGTTTGAATAGCCAATTACTAGATGAGATGTTGTGACAGTTTGTAGTAACCTTTGTATAGCAGGGTCAGAAAAGGAAAAAAAAAAGACTGGGACTGAACACTCAGAATTACTTTGTGCAAAATTATCAACTTAAATACCTGTCATGAGAGAATACAGACTCTTGTCTACATTTCTGCCATACCTAATGAGGAAATAGTGGCACATTTCAAGTATTCACCTCACCCACCCAAGCTCTGAGTCCACTTCATGTTACAATCATGTTCAAACATCCTTGAATATGTAAAGAAGAAGCAGTTATGCATTAAGAAACTACCTACATCTAGATCATGTACAGAAATTAATACATAGGCTTTTCTGCAAATAATGAACCTAGTTCCATATTCTCATTGTAAGTATTTTCTTTTACTTTAATGGACTTTTTAGTTAGGCTCACTTTTAATGATGATAAATATGTATTGAGCAATTGAGAGGGCTAGACAGCAAGATTCCTCATCATGGCAACATTGCACAAGCACAGAGTACAGCTTATGGCAGGTGGTAGCTATCCATGGACAGATAGTTTCAGAGAAACACTTTTTGAGTAACTTTACGAGTTTATGTTTCAGTTTACCTTGCAAATTATTAGAATTTATTACAGGAGATGGTATTAAAAACCCTTATTAGATTAGATTACAAGATTAGATTAGATTAGATTAGATTAGATTAGATTAGATTAGATTAGATTAGATGCATACTGGACTTGCTGCTCACCAGTACAGATGAGCTCTTTAAAAGAGGTGCAGCTTTACAGGCAGCCTGGATTCTATCCCAGGATCGGCCGCTGGGCCAGAGAGGCGGGATTCTGTCCCGGACGGATTGGGCTGGGCTCCGGGAGCGGGGGCAGGGGCAAGACGGGGCTGCTCCGGTGCCCGCTCCTCTTCCCGGCGCTCCGGGCTGCTCCGGCGGTGCCCGGGGTGAGCGGCATCCTCCGAGTCCGGGCTCTGGCCGCCTCCGGCCGCCTCCCGCCCTGCGCCCCGCGGCTCTCCGGCCTCCCACGGCCCGGCCCAGTAAGTCCCGCTGGGGGACTGACCGGAGCCCGCTCGATCTCCTCCGAGTGCACCTCGCCAGTTTCCGCGAGAAAGGCGCTGGAATGGTTGGGATTAACAAGTTTTAAGAAACCGGTCTTGTCCTAGCTGGCGGGGTTTCAGACCTACAAACCTCTGATAGAAAAGACGATGGCAGGGCTCAAACCGCCCTTGTGTTCCAGTTCAGCAGTTTCCCTAGACAATGTTCTCCAGGGGCTTTCCAAAGATCACCACCTTTTTAAACTGTGCTCCCTTATAGTCCTGAACACAACTGTGTTCAACGCCGAATTTTTAGGCTTTCTCGAGGTCTTCTTTCACTGGCATGAACATAGCCTCACTGACAGCTACAGTTTCATGTGAAATATTTAGGAAGTCCATTGCAGTATGGCGTAATGGCCTTTTGTTTGGGAGAAAAATATAAGGCCACGCCTTTCTCAAGTGCTCCATGTGCTTGGTGGAGAAATGGACTCCAATTATAATATTCAAGTATAGCCACATGCTATGATTATGATACCACTTACATGTACAAACAACGTGACCTCCAATCTTAATGCTGCCATCACTACAGAAAACAAAATTCTCTTCATACCATAAGCCCCTGAGAGGTATACTTTGGGGAATTAGCATCCTCTGTTCTACAAAAAGCATTGCTCACCAACTGTTAGTTAATAACATTAACTTTTTCTCCCCTTAAAATGATAGAAGCATTTAGAGTAGAAAAGATCTTTAAGATCTTTTTAAGCGTCCAGCCATAAACCTAATGCTGCCGAGTCCTCCACTAAAATATGTCCCAAATCACCAATGGGTCTTGGAAATACCTCCAAAGACAGTAATGTAACCACTGACTTCCCTGGTGTCAGGAAAATTAATCCACAAACACCAGAAGTTTATGTCCAAAAAGGAGACAGAAGAATCTTGTAACTTTATTCAAATAAAGGGAGAGGCCATGGAACATTTCCCCTGGGGGTCTCTCAAATTTTTGGAGAATGCAGCCTCCTATTCATCCCAATTTCCCAGCCACATGTTCCTCTCTCTTTCCTCATTGGCTGCGGTACTTGAGAGGTACAGACTTCCCTGAACGCCTAATACCTAAAACGCCTTTCTAATGCATATTACAAATACACACACATTTTCTTGTCTATTCCTTGTGTTAATCAGTGGAACTCCTATGACATCTTACCCATTGTTTCTTTTATCTCTCAGTGCTAGTTTTATCTACCAGCAGACCCACAATTTATTTGTAAAGACAAGTCCCTCATTCCTTTCACTGGAGAGCCTGTTCCAGGGATTGACAACCCTTTCAGTGAGGCAATTTTTCCTAATATCCAATCTAAACCTCCCCTGGTACAATTTGATGCTGTTTCCTGTGCTCATGTAATCTCTCATATGGAAAACAAGCCCTACACCCACCTTGCTCAGTAGTTAGATGGAGTGATAAGATCTTCCCTGAGCCTCCTTTTCTCCAGGCTGAACAAACCGTCACGCGCTCATCAGATTTGCTCTCAAGACCCTTAAACAGTTTCATTGCTCTTCTTCCGACACCCTTCCTCTGGTTTAACATACATATTCAAGAGTATTAGTTCTTATGTTTAAACTGGGAAAATCAAGAAATTAGAGCATACCATATCTTGATTTTTCTATATTCTATAACCCAATTATTTTCATTTTAATCTCTCTTCCCCTTTGGCAGATTACCTGTTCTTTACATCTCATGCCCACAGGTTTCAGTCAAATCAGAGCCTGAAACCTCTTTTGAAGCTGCAGACCACACACCTCCAACCAGTATAAATAGATAATATATTTTTAAGCAGCAGACCAGGGTGTTAATAATTTACTAAATTGTCAGTAAAACACCACAGTTCCTTTTGACACATAAGGCTTTTCTGCACTGCAAGAATTCCTGCTCTAAAGCTTCTGCATTCCATGGCTCCTTCTGAACTTTCCTTGTCTTGCTTGACAAACTTGATAACAATGAAGTTTATTGATCACAGTGCTTCATTCTGCATTCTGAAGTGAAGCAGGTATGACATAATCACTTTCTGCCCATCTTTTACACCCTTTTTCATTTGGATTTTTCAGTTTTTATAATCTCTTTCCAGGTAATAAAGGATCCTACCTATGTGATTGCTTTCATTCAAATAAATCTTTTATTGTCTTCTAGTTACTTGGAAATTGGCTATAGAATTTTTTAAAAAATTTTTAAAAATCTAAATGTTTGAACTGTTAAATTACAACTAAGCTTTAAGATTTATTATATATAGATTAACTCAAAGGACTAACTAAAACCTGCCAGAATTTGTAGATTTTGTATTGCAAAACAAATATGTCCAGTGATTGACAAACAAATGGGTATGATCTGAAAAACCTGAAAAATTTTGTGCCTTGAAGTAATCTTAAGTGCTCAGTAGTGGCAAAAGCATGAAAAACGAAACAGAGGTATCAAAATTGTGAAAAATCAGATTAATGG
>VZRX01001027.1:0-71475 GCA_013398075.1 Notiomystis cincta
AAAGAAAGAAAGAAAAGAGAGAGTAAAGCAGAAAGATGTTTTGGAGTTTCCTTAATATATGGAACAGAAAAATTCCCATGATGATAAATGAGATCATGGCTGTGCTAGTCAAATTTTTAAAATTTTCTTCTTTCTCTTTTGGATCATATCCTGGAAGTGCAAGATGCTCCTCCAAACTCTCAACACCTATTTAGGATTTTAAGGTGTTACATACCCAGCCTGTAGCAGAAGTCCCATAGTAACAGCTAAATCATCAATAATGGCAGAGAGCAGCTCACACAACATTATCACTTAAGTATTTGAGTAGTCACAATAAAATCAACAACCTTACTCTCAGAGTAAATTGCAATTCAGTGTAATGGCATACACCCCATGGCATCTTGGAAAAGTTAATCAATACAAGCAAGATTTCTCTCTTGCCAGTAGTATCATTTGTTCCATGAAAAAATTTGTGAGGTTTAAGCAAATATAGACTAATTATAGAATCATAAAATGTTTTGGGTTGGAAGGGACCTTAAAGATAATCTATTTCCAAGCCCCTGCCATGAGCAGGGGCAACTTCCACCAGACTAGGTTGTTCAAGGACACATCCAGCCTGGCCTTGAAAACTTCCAGGGATGGGGCACCCATGACCTCTCTGGGCAACTTGTGCCAGAGCCTCACCATCCCCACAATAAATAATTTTTAATAGCAGACAGAATTTATAACCACCCTCTAAATCCCTGCTTTCTGTTTCAAAAAAATTCCTCGTTAAAAAAAAAAAAAAAAGTAAACCTTTGGTTATCTAGAAATATGCAACTGTATCAGGAATTTAAAGCCGTTTTTTATAATGTACCCAATTTTATCTGTCACAATTTTCTTTTTCAAAGGTATAATTACAACGGCTAACATAACACTTGCACTAATTTATACCATAAACACAGATGATCTGTCACAGAGCAATCTTTGTATAACACCTCTTAGACAAAATCCTAAGCTATTAAAAAAGTGTGAATTGCATATGCCCACTTGCTTAAAATAGATTGTGTAAAAATTAATGTGTTTTAGCTAGTCGAGCAGAAAGTTACTGTTTATTATTTAAAATGCAATGCTGATTAGAGGCAGACTCTACAAAGTATATGGAAGAAGAACTGTTGTCAGGTTTGCTAATCAGGAGCTTAACTGTGTTGTCTTAAAACCAGATATTTGAGAAAATGATTACCATGTATGTACATATGTGGACAATTTTATATACTTGTGGATATATATACATGTATATGTGTATATATATATATATATACACATATAGATATGTTCATGTAATGCCTCACTGACTTCCTCTGGTAACTATATCACAAACTTATTAATGAATACACTAAATTTGTTTCCCAGACAAGTCATGAATGCCTCATCCCTGGAAGTGTCCAGGACCAGGTTGGATGGGGCTTTAGTGGAAGGTGTCTCTGTCCAAGCAAGGGCTTGAAACATCTTTAAGGTCCCTTCCAACTCAAACCATTCTAGGAGTCTATGATTTTTTTTTTTTTTTACAGTATAAACATTGAATTTTAAATAACAGTAGTTCTGTCCAGGTTCTACTCTCAGTGACCACTGCTTTACAGCTGCAGCACTCCACTCTCATCCTCAGAGACTCTGGCTACTCTGTTAACATCTGCCTGACTGCTCTGATTGGCAAGAGGACTGCTGGATGTTTGCTACTTGTACACAATAAGAGTCCTGTCTGCCTGCATGTGAATTCTTGCAGAAACAGGACACAAACATGTAATGGCATCACTCTCCTTCTTCAGGTCACTGTGCTATAAGTGCTTTTCTTTTTATCTGCTGTTAAGAGACAGTTTTTAATCAAATGGAGCTGTGTGCCAATGTCTCCACTAAAACTGCTCAGCAAATTCCCTGTGTCTATCCTTTACTCATACCTTGTCAATTTACTGCTGCAGTCCACTGAAAGGATTCCATTAATTTTGTGTTTGTCCAATGTATTTTGTCTTTCACTAGGACACTGCAAAAACAAGGAAATTAATACTTCTGAGGAGAGGAACAACATCTGTATAAAACAGGTCATCACAGGCTGTTAGATTGAAGAGCAGGTAGGCACCAAACCCTGTACTGCACAATTTTCTTTACCTACAGCATTAAAAGGGAATTATGTGCCTGTGTAGGCAAGTAGATGCCTCGACACATTCAAGAGCCACATTCAGTGAAATTCCACTGACATTTGAAGGAAATGGGACTGAGAACTAAAAATAAATATTGAGCTATGTCCTCAGAGCATCACACTCATAGAGATATTTCTCCTTTTTTTTTTCCACAGGGTTTGTGTTTTGGGCTTCTGCCTTTTGACCAAAGAATATTCGTTCTTACATCTAGAAGCCTGATGCATAAATTGCTAAGATGTTTGACGGGCTAAATGCCCAGATGTAGGTGTGGATGTCCAAAATATCTCTCAGCAGAGAGCCTGGCTTTCCCTGACATGCTTTGTTAGTGGCCAGGAAAGGAATGTCTGTGTGATAGGAACTGAACTGCAGAGGAAAGTAATGGTATTTCCCAAATGTAGCCTCAAATCAAAATAAATTCTTAGAATATTTGCTTGTATTTAACATCTGAGAACACTGTGATTGAAGTGGGAAGTCTTGTACATTTAGAATTCCTGTGGTGTCCTCAAGACACTGAAGTCAGAGAGGTCAAGGGGCAGGCATTGTTGTTTATTGCATTATTTAACTCACACTTTACAGAACACAGAACAGTCTTCCTTTCATCTTGCTGAAAGCTGAAGAGGCTGTTTTAATGTGGAAAAGACAGGAACCAAGGTCAGAAAAGCCTCTTTGATATGGCCACATGCCAGACACTGTGCTAGGGCAAGAGGGAAGCCACAGCAGCACTGCAGAACAACTCTCTCCCCCAAATTTCATTCAGCTGCACAGTATGGAGGATGAGAGTGTTGGAAACTTTGCCACCAGAAACAAAGACAGTTTGCTCAGGAAAATACTTCAAAAAGATAAGTGAAATTCCTAGGCATCAAATTTAAGACATCAAAAGTTAGGTGACTCCACTGCTGAAGTACAAGCTTATGATGATTTAGACTGAACTGACTAGAACTTGGGATATACTAATCTCCCTCTTCATTGATATTAAGCTTACAATAAATGTCTGACTTTCAGATGACTGAAGTTTTATGGGCAGCTTCTGTCATAAATCACAAAAGATTGGTTTATGGTGCAGTCAAAAGCTATGTAAACATAACAAAAGTAGTTTTTTATTCTGCTACACCAAAATTAGGTCAAATATAACTATTTAAGCTTCTGTAGGACCTTTGGCAGCAGTACAAGCTCATATTTCAGCTTTTTGTGCCCCAGATCCTTATTTATAGAATGAAGATAAACTTTCTCTATTTGTTAAATCAGCAATTTTATATGGACAATGAGTAATAAGTGAGATCCTAGTCTGTTTCAGTTATATGAGATATATTAATTTATTGTCAGATTAAATAAAACAAAGTAAGAAATCAATATACATTACATAAGGGATGAGTAAATTGCTCATGACTTCACTGGCCAAGCTTCATGTGATAAAAGGGAGATTATAATTTGCTGAATATTTTTCTAGTCATCAGTCCCATCTTGATTGTGTTCAGCCTGATACTGTCTTTTCACTTTGCAATATTTGCTAACAAATTGCAATATTGCTAACATCTAGTAGACTACCTGCTCTTGTCAAGGAGAAATCCTCCTTAAAATTCAACTTTTAACTTTCTCCTTGAAATTTCTCCATCTGTGATGTCTTTTTTTCTGTGTCACAGTGTCATTCTTGTCTTTATAGCATGGTATCCCACATCTTTGTTTAAAATATTCCACCCATGGAAATCAAGACTTTGACTCAATTTACATGTCTTTGAACTTATATGTAAAGAAAATAAAAACAGTAAGAAAGAAGAGAAAAAAAGAGATGATGCAGGGTGTGACCTCATTATTTAAACAAACCAGTTTACTTGCAGAGAAGGATGTTCCTTTGTTCTCATTCACACCCAAATAAATTACTGTTTTCTTAGTATTTGCTAATGACATTGTTTGTGGCAATGGGCAGTCTATTACATTTATATATTTTGAACAGTGGAAAGACAATGAGACCCAATCTCTAAAAATTCTGGAATTATCAATTGTCATAAAATATAATTTAGCAAATTTTAACCATCTGTGTTTGGTTATATTGCTATGCTTTTGTTCTCATACTTCAGCACTTTCCTGAATTTGTTTGAAGGTTTAGACCATAGATTTTGAATGTAAATTTTCTTTTCATTAAAAACAAAACCAAAACCAAACCAAATCAAACCACAGCAACAAAAAAAAAACAAAAACAAAAACAAAAACAAAACAAAATAACAACAATAACACACACAAAAAATTAAGCCCATGTATATTTGCTGTTGTTGAAAGCAGGTGACTTAGTGAGGATGGAGATGAGATGTGACTACACATTCTGTATTTCTTTAGCCAAAACATCCTCAAAAGGGCAAGGCTAACTTTAAAAAAAGCTGAATCCTTTATTTATATTTTTCCCACTGTAACATATTTTGGGAAATGCCATGGGTAGTTCAGCTGGTCTTTGCAAACACAACAGTGTCACAGACCACTCTGGTGCAGTGGGATAAGAGCAGAGGTGCTTTATTGTTTCATTAATCTATCACTGTGAGGGGTCTGGGACCAGACACTTCTCTGCTTCTCTCACTTTCTCTCCTGAAGCTTAAAATAAGAGGGATTGTGTATTGCTGACATATATGCTGGCAATCACAGAGTGTTTAACTCTTCCAAATGATGGGTAAGGCAGCCTCTAGCTGAAAAAAATCCATATAAGATGTAGTTGCCAAATATATAGAGAAATAGCTTCATCTTTTTGCAACACACACAAGTTCACTTAAGGAATTAAATACTTAATGGTTTAGGATTAGATATTTTCCAGTCTCTGTTGCCTCCCTTTGTGATGCTCTTTGGAGACTACACAGTGCCTCTTGCACAAAATTAGCAATTGCCAGACATAGCCATTTCTTAGTAATTACAGATCAGATAGCAAGTTCCTTGGGGCAGGGGTCAAGTGCTGTGGCCTTTTCTGGGAAAATGTACAGGAAACTCTTGGCTAGAGAAATGAAAAATGAATACAAATAGTCATAAATAATAAATACCAGTAAATGCCAATGTTTGGGGGGAGCTATTTATCTTCTGTAAAACCACATAACTTCTGCCAGCTACAGTAGGATGACATCAGTTTAACAATAGAAAGTCAGAATTCTATCACAAAAGAGGCTAATTTCACCCAGTTTTCCTGCTCTACTCATCACCTAACATGAAAACAATAACACAAGAAGAGGAAAGTAATTAGTTTTCCTGGTAGGGATATTCAATTCATTTATAGGCATCCTACATCACTTTGGCCAGTGACCATGCCTTGCTCCTGACTCCAATATAACAGAAATAACCCCTTACATGCCTCAGGTGCAATGTATCCATGTGTCAAAAGCATCTCCAAATTGCTGCTATGTGATGAGGAACTCACTGCACAGCTCTCTGTACATTCCCCAAGCACCAAGGGTTCTGTAGCTGAAGTTACAGCCTGTGCTGCTCTGATGTTGCAGTAATGATGCACAAAAGTGCAGCTGTTATCAGCCCTCTGAGCACTGTCAAAAAATGTTATTTTTGCCCTTTTGTCTTTTTTTGCAGTGTCACTATCTGGAAGAGAATGCAAAGACTTGAAAAGGATTAGGGGCTCTCTTGCTCTGTAGTTTACCTAACAGCAGAAGACTATTACTGATCTGGGATATGACAAGAAAGAAAGCCTTAAACCCACTTAAAGCAAACAGAAGAAGTGCCCTGCACTCTTCAAAGACTGATTTCAACATTTTTTTTTTCTTTAAGTTACAGAAAATTTCACATGGACTGACACATATATCTCCATTTCTCACCCAGACAATTTGAAACAGCCTTGGTGTTAAACCCAGAAACTGGAGTTCATAATGGAATTGTGACATGCAGCATTTCTTTGAGCATTTTGAGGGATACTGCCATTATAAAGGTAAGATCCCTGTCATTTTGAAAACTTTTTCCAAATTTCTTTCATCTGGGATTTAGTTCATGTGGCATATGTACATTTTCCAAATGATTTTAAGGATTAATGCTGCCAAAAATAGTTATGAGCAAGCTCTTTGCTACAAATCAAAATAGTTTCACTGAATAAATTGTTTTATTGACACAATACTAATTTACATTAGGCAAAGATTTGTTCTTAGAGTAGTGCTGGGAGTTTCTATCTGACATGATCTGAACTCTTCATGATTTAAGTTATATTAGTCAGTCTGGTTCTAGACATCATGTGAAATTAGCACTGCTGCTTTTCATGGGGCTTTGATGATCACTTCTCTATCTGTGAAATCAAATTCACATGATGAGTCTTCATTTCTGTGTTCTGCTTTGTGCAAAACAACTCAGGAAGGTTGTGGGACTGATGGAGAATGGCCTGAGGTGAGCAGCACAAGCTCAGAGGCCTTGAGAGTATGAGCTGAGAGGAAAGATTGAAGAAATCATGACTGCTTAGTTTAGAAGGACAAAGACTGTCAGTAGATATAAATACACATAGAATATAAGAGAAATATAAAGGACATAACCCTCAATCATATCTGCTCTGTTAGGAGTTCAGACACTGGACACTAGAAAACTGGTGAAGGGTAGAGATGGTGAGGCACTGGAACACTCCTTTGAAATCAACATTGCTAGAGATTTTTAAGAGTAGGCTAGAAAAAAATGGGTTGGGAATGGTATGAGCACATGGAATCTTGTCCTTCTTTCTGAGATTTTTTATATTTTATTTTATTTTATTTGTGTGCTGCAAACTCCTTCTATTACTTTTTCTATTTTCTTTGGCAGATATTTTTATCTGACTCCCTTTCCAGAGCTTGCAAGTCCAGCTTTCATCTTCTCAAGGACACATAGACACCCTCTAGAAAATAGCAAACAGCCAAAGAGTAAATGCAACGTTTCAGCCATCTGATCCACCTTTCCTGAAATGTCAGCACCCAAACATTTTCCATGTTGCCTTGTCCTTTCTGTTGGTTGTCTAGAGAGGCACAGTGTGTTTGGCTTCCTCAGTGACCTGACAGACACTGTGTGCTGGAGCAGCACATGGTCTGAGACCCAACCAGATGTTCTCCATTATTATGGAAACCACTGAGAAATGGTTTCCTCCTCTCAGTCTAATTTGCCTTAACACAAAGGGTTTGTGCTGTGGATATTTACTCTCCATATGAAACAGAATAAAAAGCAATGTAGGACACTGAAGGTGTGTCATCCTCCCTTTGCCATTCAGGAGGAATAAAAAAGAGGGAAGGGCAAGGGCAAGGGACCAGGAGAAAACTTCTGGAGGAAAATTAACCTGTTATATCAAATTCTCCTCCTGATGTCATGAGAGATTCCTTAGAGATACAGACACAAGAAATAGAGCAAAAAACCATAACTCATATTTAAGGTAAATCTGCTTCTTTAAAAATATTCTAAACTATCTTAGAAAAGTACATTCTTTTAAAGCTCTTTATGGTTTGAAATAAAGACATACACAGAGATTTTGTAAATTAAAATAAATTTCAAAAATAGACAATCAGAATAAATTTTGGGCTGAAAAATAGTGGATTTCAATAAAAGAACATAAATTTAAAACCTATGATGCAATGGTATAAATTATTTACTACGTAAAACAGAAGTAATAAATATTTCAACAAAAAAACAAGATAAGTAAAAGACAAAATATAATTTCTTCAGTTGGGAATGATCTGTCAGAATAATCAATAAATTTTGTTGTATTGCATGTATTTTTTCACAAGTGGAGATTTTCTTGAATATATGTATGTGTGTGTGTGTGTGTGTGTGTGTGTGTGTGTGTATAATTAATGGAAAAAACATATAAACTGTTAAGCCAAGTACATAAAATATCAAAATACAGCACTGAGGAATTAGAAGTTTGGCCTTGTCTCTTATTGACCCCTTGTCCATCTGGCAACATCAGCTGGAGAGCCATTATTGACATTAAGAATTGTCACTCATGGTCCATTCCTTGGAAGGGCTGCCAGTAGGTCCTGCCATATCTCCCCAACTTATGGAAATACATTCCCCAATCTCCTTTCAGCACAAGGAAAAGGCTCATTTCAAAGCAGACAGCAGAAGGACATTTATGGCCCTCTAAATGAGTTCTCACCTGGAGGACTGTGCTGCAGTTCACCAATCTTACACATCATTATACTCTACAGAGGTAATGTCATTCTTCAAGTGCTTGTTGTTAAATTTTGTTCAGCATAGACATTCTGAGAGCATTAATTTCATTACATTTTTATGCTTAATAATATATCTTTACTGAATCTGAGGGTTGTTGGAAGATTTAGTGTTTATAGGGTGGGGATTCAAGAAAGAGGGAAAGATGCATTGCTTAGAAACCTGAATTTAAATGCAAACCTAGAAAAAATTCTGCAAAGCTCTGCCAAAAGGATTTTGGAAAGCAGACAGAAATCTACCCTAGTCTAGGAAAGCTGGCAAAAGAAACAGGCCAAATAGTTAAAAAGTCTCTTCTGTCTATGTTATGGAGAAGAACACATTCCAACTTCTGGGTCACTCTCCTTTCTGACTGAAAATTAGGCTCCTTAATTTTAATTGCAAACCTTTGCTTTGGTCTCTTGTGACCATGAATTTCATAGGCTACTCAGACATTTCCTTTTATCACCTCTAATTTTCTTCTTATCCTCTTACCCTCTCAGATTCACCATGCCATCTAAAATAACAGCTGCAGATACTATTGACCTGAATCTAATATTTATACACAGCTCCTGGCAATGAACTGTTTAGCACATCATTCCTCCCAATCCACAAGTGGCAGTTTTGTACATTACTGCTGATCTCACAGAGTCCCAAATTCACTGGGTTGTACCCTTGAGTGTTTGTTCTATATGGACATTAAGGTGGAAGATATTTTTAAAGTAGATTTTGCTTTTTTTCAAGCAGCATTATCACTTGCAAAGCAACTTTTATACAGTGTTATAATTCACTTAAGATCAAAATCAGGCCATGGCAAAAGCTTGTCATCCATACTTAAGAAAATATGACTTATTTATAAGCCACAGAATAAATAAATACACTGCAAAAAAAAAAAAAAATCCAGTCAGCACAAGAATAGCAGAAATGAGGACCACAGAGGAGTAATGAGACAAAGAAGGGCTCTCATATTTCAGAACCTCAGCCAGCCTCTGCCTTTGCAAATATAGAACAGCCCTCAGTAAGGGGAAAACTTCACATAACATTGGAGTCTAGACAAGCTACACAATCAGAAAAACATGGTGCTAAAATAGCATCACCTCCTGCTGAACTGCATCAAAAGCCTCCATGAGACATAAACATAACAATAAATATGACTATTAAATTAAAGTGTGAAATGGAGAAAGAGGGAGGAGTGAATCCTGACTAGCACAATGAGGCTAAACAAGCTCCAGCCCAGCTGAATGTCAGGGCACCCTGATGAAAAAGCACATACAAGATGAAAAGGCATGTAATGAAGTCACTGATTGCAATTTAGCAGCCAAGGCACAGATCTAAAGGTGGAAAGCTAAAAGTATCCCACACCAAAGTAACCTATTGCATTCCAGAGGAGGAGAATAGCAAAGCTGCTTAACAAATGTATTACATTTCAAAGCCAGAAAGAGGCATCTTTAGGCATCCAAAAAAGGAAAGGTGGGACTACAGAGCTTCAAAACCAGAAGGATCAACAGAAAATGGGTTACAACTATAGATACCATGAGATTTCTGTAGACTCCTCTGGAAAAACCTTTAACATGCAATAATTCTCAATAAATACCTGTCCATAGTTGGATTTGCCAGTGCTGCTGTCTGTTCTATATTCTTTTTTGCTTTCTTTATTTTTAAGGCGTGATAATTCATTACTAGTACCAAACAGCTGAACTTTAGTCCTATAGTTTTAAAGAACCTTGATGAAAGTAAAAATTGTTTTATTTAAAGCAACAACACTCAAGGTTAGCAATATTCAAAACAATATTCAGTGTTAATCAACCAGCCCCTCCTGCTAACCACTGCTGCACAAGGAGGCAGCCCTGCCCTGAAAAGTTTGGTATCTAAAACACAAGGTAAGAAGCAGTTTCCAAGGGAGAGAAGAACACAAGTATTAATTGTCTCATTACTAATCTCCAGACAATATAGTTGTATATCCCTTGACAGTTGTGTTGAAGGCATCATAGTAAAAGTAATTTCAGTGACCAAAATATAGAAACACTCGAGAAGTGTTTCTAGAAATGCAGAGTAGTTTGGATTGGAAGGGGTTTTTAAAGGTCATCTAGCCCAAGGCCCCTGCAGTGAGGATGGACATCTTTGACTCAGTCAGGTTGCTCAAAGCCCCATCCAACCTGACCTTGAGGGTTTTCAGAGACAGGGCACCCACCACCTTTCTGGGAAATCTCTTCCAATATTTTACCAGCCTCATTGTAAAAATATTCACTCTTATATCTAATCTAAATCAACCCTCTTTTAGTTTACCATTACCTCTGGTCAGCGTTTGAACTTGCTTCCTTTGTGTGGACACAGAGGAAGAGTGACCTCATCTAGATCATGAGAAGTGTACAAGAGCTCTGTGGCACATAACTTCAAATTCTTCTGATCAAACTGTCAGCATCTACCATGCAGAGAGATTTGGGACAGAGTTCAGACAGAAAAATTGAGATATATCCCAATTACTGCTATATTCATCCCTAAGGCTTCAGTGACTGCACTTGCTAAATCTCTGTTGAGGATGGCAGGAGTTGAGATGCTTGGCTCACATGCAGGCACCTAATTGAAGACACTTCCTTTAGATGTCTGATTCTCAAGCTGAATCCCACCCCTGGAGCAGGATTTCATTGATTGAATATAGGCATCTAATATCCTCTTAGAAACTCCCAGCTTCCATACATTGCACCAGAAAAGCACAAGTGACTGTCCTGAGTTCTGAGCACATCCCCACACAATCTTTTTGGATAAGAGTGTCTAATGAAACAAGAAATTGATGTTTCAGCAACCAGAACCGCTTATGTAAAGTGTTAAATGCCCACTTCTAGAATGCAATGTATCCAACCCATTTTAGATGTCTACCTTACGATGAGTTGAAGAAGAAAAAAATTCAAATATATGTATAACACATAAAATATAAAATATTATATTTTCATATAATAATTTACATGTCTCAAGTTTTCCAGTGAAATGCCAGCTACTGTTTTATGCACATTTTAAGTTGTATTGAAAATATTAATTCAGGTTTATTGAAAAAGTTATTATTCTGATATGAATTTTTTATTTTTTCCATCTTCAAACCAGATATTTGTCAACCAATTTCTTTGGCAAATGGTGCCTGTATGATCAGCCTGTGTGTTATGTGTCTGTCATTCCTTTATCATCCTTGTAAATCTTTAAAAGTTAATTTTCAATTTAAAGCATCTAGAGGGAAAATATCTCAAAGCTATAAGGGACAAAGAAGTTTCCTTAAAAGGAGAGAGAGATAAAATAGTGAACCTGCTGTGGAAATGTCCAGAGATTTTGATTAACAGCAAAATTAAACCACTGCAGACAACCCACACCAGCAAAAGGTACAGGAAAAGCAACAGCTGGAATGGACACTTTATTAGAGACAGGAAATTTATTAGAGACAGCCTTGAAACACAGAGCCAGAAGGCTGCAGCCATCAAAAATCTACTTTTACAAAACTTCAGAAATATAGAAATCGTTTGGTAAAGGAGTTAATCAGTAAATTACTAATGTCAGTGTGGTAATGTTTGTAATATGGTTAGATGAAGAAAAACCCATACAGAGAGAAATGAAGAGAAAAGAGTCTCAGAGATTTAGCAAGAATCAGAAAGGAGCATTAATAATATCTTCCAATAAATTTCCTGTTAAAGAATTGTGGGGAAAACTTGAGGCCTAATCATTTTGTAGCAAATCTCAGTTTAGAACAAGGAAATTGTGACTTACACTGAAGTGTAAGATACTGAAGTATAGACAGGACACAAAAATGTTTCTAAATGTGAATTATCATTTGCATTTTTGGTGTTTTAGTTTTTTTTAGGTTTTCTGAACATCACTAGAAATTAATTCTGAGTACTGTTGACAGAGACCAAAATTATAAATGAACTTGAATATCCAGATTGCCTTTCATCTCCTCTATTTTTAAATCTGAGCTCTCTATTTTTAAGTTTGAGATACTCAACTGGTCAAGACTACTGTAAAAAGCCAATAAAAAACAACCACCAAAAAATTACAGCAACCAAACCAAAAAAACCCACAAAACAACAAGAACACCACCCCACAAAAAANAAAAGCTAATGAGTAATTCTGTGATAACTGTATTATTTTGGAACAAAGTGCCTTCAGGAGACAGCTTAGACATCTGTCTAAACAACCTACTGTGCATGTTACCTCCAGACTAGCTCAGGAAACCAGTTTGGGAATTTATAGTGGAAACCAAAATATGATCTGAACAAGAGAAATGTGGATGATAAGGAGAAAAGACCAGGTGTGCATATGGCTCTCTGGTGCACAGCTTTGGAAATAGATTCCTAAATTCTTAGTAAGTCCTTTTTATCACACTTGCATTTTTATTGTACTAGCTCAAGGTTTTTAGACTCTCATACACTGATCTGTACTACTTTAAGATTTATTAAGACTAGGAGACATCAATACAATAGGTTTGGGGTGGAAAGGGATCCTTCTCAGTTCAGGAAATGCCAAGATGAAAGAAAATGCTAAATAAAATGTAATGCCTTTACATGTCTGTTCACATATCCATCCCTGTGAACAAATGAGAAGTAAATTTGTTTCCTTCCATTTCCAGGAAAATTCTTTTCCTGTTTATGAATAACATTACGGCAAGACAGAATCCAACAGAAATTCTGCCACCAGTTTCAACATCCTTGAAGGATGACTGAAAGCTGTAACATGTCTAAATTCTCTCACTGAGCTTTCTGCTACATAAAATGTATAGATATACACACATTCAGATCTGTATATATGAGAAAGTTAGCCTTGGAACAGCATCCCTTGATTCTATGAAGTGATTCAGTGCTTTGTCTTTCTGGTTTTGGACAGAATTCTGTGCTTCCTTCATTCTTTTCCTCTTTAGGGTAACAAAGAAATAGTGCAAGAAAGTTGCAGCACAACCAGACATAGAGGAGGAGTTTTTGTTCCTGTGATAGGAAAAAAACCTCATTGCTCAATAAGTTCTACCAATTACTTGTCAAATATACAGCAAAGTTTGCAAGTGAACGTCTCTATCTCATTAAACCCATTCAGAGAAAATCTGGATTTACTAAGCAATCAGACACTTTCCGATAGTGCTCAACAGGAAACAACAGCTGGCTAATTTAAAGTCACTGATAAAACTAGGAGATTTAGTACAAATTAAACAATATGGAGAATTCTGTTGCATAAAGTCCTGAAGCACTGAATCCTTCTCTTTTAATTCATTTCTAATGCTATTTAAAATCTGCTAGTTTCACAAAGAGGACCCAGGTGTTTGGGAAAACCAACTGTAGCAACTGAAGTCTCAGTTTCCCTTAATGCTAAAGAAGTACAAATCCCTTACAAAACTACACACTTCCCAGAAACCTCCCTCTACCACCTACAGTTTACCAGGGATATGAAGGAAGCTGTGTAGGTATTCCCAGGTGCAGGACCTTGCATTTTCTGTTGTTGAAATTCATAAGGCTCCCTCCCATGGCAAGGTCCCTCTGAAGATCAGCACAACTGCCTGGGGGATCATCTGCTCCTGCTTTGCACTTTCTGCAGAGCCACTCCAGGTGTGTTCTAGCCCATCATGTAGGACACTAATGAAGATGTTAAATGGTGCTGTCCCCTGTATCAGCATGATTTCACTATCATATCTCCTTGATGACTCTCCCAATCACCTCTTTGTCCTTCATATGTTTGGAAATGGCTTCCAGAATCAGTCACTCTGTTACCTTTCCAGGGGCTGAAGTGAGGAGGACCAGCCTGAAGTTCCTTGGATACCATTTTTGCCTTATTGAAGATGCGACTGACAATTTTTTTCCATAGATTTCTTTTCTTTCCTGACACAGCCTTTTAAGTATGGTCAACAGTGGCCACACTGACCTGCCTCACAGCATCAACAGCTGTGTCCTGTTTGATAGCTTGGATTCCTGTAAGCCCATTTTCCTGACAGGACCTCATCTTCCTCCACCAAGAGCCAGTTTTCCTTATTCCAGACTTTCCTTTTGCTCTCAGTGACTGGGGATTCTTCAATCTGTCTTATCAGTGGTGGAAAAGCCACTGGATTCTTTGTCCTTTGTCATTGGGTATCCTGCTCCATTACCAGCAGATCCACCTTTTCTCTCATCTTCTGTTCACATCCCTCACCAGCTCCACCTGGGCTTTGGCTTTCCCAAGGCTGCCAACGCCCCTTACATTCCTCCAGGACAACCTGTCTCTCCTCCCACCTCTTTTATGGTTCCTTTTCATGTTACACATTTTTAGGACCTCCTCCTTTATCCACACAGGACTCCTGCTCTCTTTCCTTGCCTTCCTGTAAATCATGATTATTGCTCCTGAGCTTGGAGGGTGAGGCTTAAAAATCAATCAAGTCTCCTGAGACCCTTTTTTCATCCATGACTCTCTCCCAGAGGATTCTTCCAAGAAGATCCCTATAGACTTACTGAGTAGTGGAAAAACAGAGGGCTTCAGAATTGTTGCTTCCCAAGGGATAAAGACTTAAAAATAGTGCAGTTAGACTTTATGAATCCCAGCCCTGGCAGTGTTCAAGGCCAGTCTGGATAAAGCCTTGAGCAACCTGGTCTATTGGGAGGTGTCTGTGATGGAGGGGCTAGGACAAGATGATCTTTAAGATCCCTTCCAACCCTCAAAATTCTATTATTCTATGATTGGAGCTTGCCTTGCTTAGCTGTCTTGTTGGTAGTTTGTTTTCTTCGTTTAATACAAATATTGTTTCTTAAACTAATTAATCATGAGACTGGGGAAAACTAGGTCACTGAGCATCAGAAATCTTATTTTAGCTCTCTCATGTTTCTGTGTGGAGGCTCTAATGAGTGTGTTAATATTGATTTCTTCACATTAGAACCTAGTTCTTGTTGCCATCAAGTTCTGGCAGAAGAGTTGCAGTATTATTATTTTTTAATTATGCATTTTAAGTATGGTGATTGCCTTTCTGACAAGAAAATAACAGCAAGAATAATAAAAAATTAGGTATCCAAATACCCTAAGGTGATAATGTTTAGCAAGAGACACATAAAATTGTTTATGAACTGTGAAAATGTTCCCTGTTCCTAGATCATGATGCTGCAGCAGATATCCTCTTACGGGGTAAGTAGCTCAAATGCTAAAATCATAACCAATTGTGTTATCTACAGAGATGTCCCAAGGCCAAGGACCTGAAAAATACTGCAGTGACTGCAAGAGCAATGGCAGTTTAATAACAATGAATGTGCCATTTCTCAGCTCAAAGGAGATATTTGTTTAAAGAACAAAGTGTGTTGAATCTGCAGGGAAATTAAGCAGGATCAATGTCTCTACAGTAATTCATCTCTTCAGTTACAAAGAGAGTGTTCTACATGTTAAAGTATACAGAAATTAAAAACAAAAAGGGAAGTGTTCCTGGTTTTCTAGTTATTAAAGGAGGAATACTGGTACTTTCTAATCACATGATTTATGGAAAGGGTATATTTTTTTAAACTGTGAGAGTAAAACATTGTCATTAACTCTGTCCCTCATTTAGAGAAGTTTTTGAGTATGTCCTTAACTGTAAAGTACATGCTTCTAGTTCATTGGCATTGTAGGGACTGAGCCAAATAGTTAATTGGAGTCAATTTAATTCCATGTTAAGGTAATTTGTTGATTCTTGACCTATAAGAATGCTGTGATAGGAGTCAGAGAGGGCAAATTAAATATAATGTTGAGGAACGAACCATGTTTTGTCAGATAGGCAAGGAGGTTTTCCAGATGAATAATCCTGGGTAAACAATGGCAACAGATTTCAATGTTTGTGGAGGGCAAGAAGGTATTTTGATTGCACCATGGACAAAGAATATGTAAGGAAACCATAAGGAAGAAGCTGCTGTTGCATTTCCATAGTCCACAAATTCATCTTTCCCCTGTTATTCTTATGAAAAGTGATGCAAGAAGCCTTTGGGCCTTAGCATGACCAAATTTGAATCAAAATGCAAGGCTTTCTGTCACTTACTCCTCTTTTCTTACTTATTTTATCAGATATTAAACCCCTAAAAATCATCCAAACCAAGCCAAACCCAGAACAGGCACACCCCAACACTGCAGCCAACCAACCACATACAAAAGAGTTTAGGAGCTATACATCTGTAAAAGATAAAACACACAAAACTTTGCTGTGATTTTGGGACTTTGGGTACTTCTAATGAATCAAGAAGAACATCAGAAATTTGACTATACAGAATAAACACTTTTATTTCTCCTTTCTTCGAACTATCACCACTTAAGGTTCTTATGTTTCAATGATGTCAACAGATGAAAAAGGTATAAGAAAGAAAATAGTCCTAAAGAGTCACCTAAAACAAAAAAACAAGTTAATATTGGGGAGGGTATCCAACTACTCAGCCCAGCTAATACTAACTAAGCTACCATTATAAAGAAGCAATGAAATATGAAAGCTACAGTAAGAATGAATATGAAGGTAAGATAAGCTGAAGAAGCATGTATTTTGAGGGTTATCAGTGAAAACAGAGATGAGTCCTTAAAGCAGAGATTATTTGTCAGAGGGTTCCTAAAAAATCTAGATAGGTGTTTCAGTAAGTGTATGAATAAAGTTTGTGTGCTGAGAGCAGCTCACAGGCTGAGGAAGCCTTCACATTCAGTGGCTGCAGAAGAAGGAATGCTGTTGTATCTGTCATATTGGCACACAAATGACAAATCCTCCCTCATTTGTTACTGAGTCCAAGCTCCAAGCCAGAGCTTTGAAGTCTTTTGTGCAACTGCACACAGGGCAAGGCAGAGATAACAAAAATCACAAGAAATACTCTTAGCAGTGAGTAGGCCATAGAGCCCAAACCACAAAAATCAGTGGCAGAATTATTTTCAAATTATTTTCAAAAATATTTTCAAATGCAGAACTCTTATCTGCAACAGTTTTCAAAGTTGGATAAAGAAAGAAATCAGCCAAGTGCTTTAGTGAGCTGTACTCTTCTTTCCTCATTAATGTTTTCTTAAATGATCTTCATATACCTGGTGTGACTATTTCTCCCTTTCTATGATTCAAATAAGTTATTTAAAAGGAAAATTCTTTCTCAGACATAGAAAAAAAAATCTTATTACAGTAAAAATTACACACAGAAATAAAAGCTTCTGACTCTCATGCACCCTCCGAATCTGAGACAAGCACAGTACTGCCAGTCCCGTGAAATTATGTAATCAGAAATTCTAATTAACACAGACTGAAGGTTTGGTTTGTGTCTTTGACTATGTCAAAATCTTATTTCTAGATGGTTTCTGTAGTCTAGATATTTTATCCACAGTGCTGCCTTTAGTAAGGTGTAGGTTGTGACCCTTATTCTTCCTACACCCAAAAACTCGGATTATGTCCTGACATTCTAAATCAGATCTCTAAATCATCTCTAAGCCCAGTACCACTGGAATATAGTCTGAATTAACTGACTTGAGCTGGCTGGTTTTTTATGATTCTGACACACCATTTATGCACAGAAAGTTCTCCTGTGGGAAACATTATCCTCTGGGAGATGACAACAGATGGTGTAACTCCCTTTACTAAAACATTTTCATACTGACCATGCCCTACAGCCACCAGAGACTTTGTTATTGATAGCAATTATGAATGGTTGCACTCAGAATCTATTATCATGGTCAGGAACATGAAGTTCCAATATATGTCTTAAAGTTATAATTTAATAACACAGGAGAGGGAAAACTATGAAGCAAAAAAAGCAAAAAATCCACTGCCTTCTCTAGAAGTTGGAAGAGATTTAAGGGTTGGAGAGCCATCTTCTGAAGCAGTAGATCTTCCTTCTTCCCATTTTGTTCAAGAGGAAGTTATTTCTTCCTCATTCCTATCTCCTACATACATTTACACTGGTTCCTGGAGCCAAGGTCTGGGTACCTCACATGGGTACAGTTATAACTCTTTAGTATATATGGAACTGAATCGATATTTTCTGTCCTGGAAAGCTTAGAAAAAGTTAAAATAGCAATTCCTGTTGCATTAGCATGATACCATCATTCAGGCTGTGACAGGCCTCAGCAAAAATGTTTAAGCTCGGCTTTTCATTTTCCCCTTTATTGCAGACGCTTCTTGTCTGGGGAGTGTGGGGCTGCTATTGATACGGGATGACTTGTATTTGCCTATTGACAATTTGCCTGAATAATTTGACTATGAAGTAACTCTTAAATTGTATGAAAAAGTCTCTCAAGAAGGTATGAATTTCAAGAGAGACATTTTCTACGGAAAGCAAGAGACAAATTCACTCTTTGTGTACTCCTTTGGTTACGATTATAAAGACCTCATGATATTCAGCTTTCTTCAATTTCCCTTGCTAGCACTTGTTTTCAAATCAGATACAAAATATAAAACTTGAAGTCTTGCATAACTTTACTTTGAACAAAGCCTCTCTTCAGAAACCTGTGGTTTTATCTTGGGTTCTTTTTTTTAAAAAAAAGCCTGCCATAGTAGGCAGTTAAATCTCAGTATCCATAGGAGGTTATTTCAACTGCACAGTAGAGAATGTGACATGTAAGGATTCTAACTGCCATTTTTAAGACAAAGATTGATGGAAAAAGGAAAGAAATGTCACAATAGGAGTCCATTCTATTGACAGGAACAGCAACAATAGAAATGGCTGAGAGAGAATGCATTAGTTGCCACCATGGGTTTTTAAAACTATAATCTTTGTCACTTTGTGTGTAACGAGTGTTTCAGATGGCTCTGCTACTTATCAAGAGCTAGGCTGGAACCAACCAGCAGACACAGCTCTGAGTACTGCACAAAGTCAGGTGGAAAATGCTGAATAGAAAACTGATGAGAACAAAAGATGACTGAAAGGACAGCATGCACATAAACATCTCTGCTCAATCCTAGCAGCAGTTCTGCTCCACTGTTTTCTTTGCTATCTTAGGGCTTTACTGTTGTCATATAACCCAGTAGGCAGCTCAGCCCCACTGTTTTGGTCAGAAACCCAAAACACAGCACCATATGAGCTACTGTGAAAAAAAATCAACATTATGCCAGTCAAAACCAGTACAATTACTTACATTGTCTGCTTTTTATTATCCAGTCATCAATAACTCACGGCTATATTCACCAATAAAATCAGGCCTGCTAGATTTTCTCAGGAAGCTCTTACTCCATGCTGTCTTCATGCTCTGGAAAAGCAAAATATTCCCATTCAAACTATTTTGCAAAAGCCCATTAAACAAAGGTCTTAACCTTTTTCAGTAGTTTTCACAACAAAGAAAAACAGAAGAATTTGAGCAAGTGTGAACAAAAACAAGGCTAGGACATTTCCATGGACACCCTACTGTTCTGCTCTGTCCAAGGCCTTATTTTCATTCCCAAAGTAATGAAAACCTGTCTTTTCCTGACAGGAGCAATAATACACATGTCTGAGGTAGACAAAAAAATGAAATTCATCTTACACAACAACTTGTAGAATTTTTAAGACATAACAAACAAAACTTGTATTACACTCAAAGAACAGCCTTCCTTTCTTCTTCTTACCAGATAATCTGGTGAGTGTAAAACCAATAAATATAAAGGGTAAAAAAAATATCTTTTGCTGCAACCATTTTTTTTCTGTAGTCAAGCTAACCTACAAATTTCTTCCACATTTTCTTAGTACATAGATTCCTAAAAAATTTTAATGAAATCAAGTGCAAATCTTGATTTTCTTAGCACTCATGGGTCTGATAGATATACTTACTATATTGTCAGGGAACTTGTAGAACACTGAAACTCAGTCATTTCCTATCAGTATCATAAGTAATATTAGCTTTCCAAATACTTTTTCCTTATCTGTGGCTTTTTCTGTTCACCACAAACTAATTTAGTACTCCCACTATTCTTTTAGTACTGAAAACAAATCCAGTGAGATTTCATTCAGTCTTTATAAGTATAGGAATGTTGATTTTTTTATGTTGAATGCCATTGCTGAATATTACAAGAGTGTGTTAATTCCTCACAACCTGTACTAGCTATTTTTTAAATACACAAACATATAAAGAAAACGTCTCTCCTACACTTCATGGGTTCCTTGTTAAACCCAAAGTACCATTCTCTCCATTAACAAGAACTGTCTACACTTAACATCAACAATTTTTCCCTGCTGCAAAAATGAGTTTTACAAGGCTGAAGGTGACCAGTGTAACAAATGAGAGTTTTAGTCCTCAAATTACTCCATTGTTACTGAAAGCACTTTCAAAATTTCCCCTCTATGCATTCCAGATTTAGATTCACTTTAGCAATCACTATTTAGTAATTTTTTCTTGCTTTCATATTTTTTATACAAATACCTTTTTTACTGTGAACATGAATCTCTTGGGCACATTAAATAAATCTCATCAAATTTCATTTTTGCTGTCACTTCTCTTGTATTTGCCCTGTGATACAAAACACCAGAGAGAGCTTGAGCTGGAAAGACGCTTCTTAGCCTGTAGTTGATACTGACATAAGTAGTTCTTTTATATCCCTTCATAAGTAGTTCTTTTATATTCCTTCATGTAAACCTAATCTAGCAACACAGTGTGCGCAGTCAAAAATTCTGCTGGATGTGTCAAGGCACAGCTACCTCTCAGCTAAGCCAATAACTTGTCTCAGACGGAAGAAATTATTCGATGCTACTGCAAGGTCTGTGCTGAGAAACAGTTGCCAGTGACAAATTCAAGACTACAGAGCTAACTAGGCCTATCTAGAATGGGGCTTAATTTCAAATGAAATAGCATCTGTTTCTTTCCATGGCCACAAAACCTGTACCAAAGCCATACCAAGCCTCTAGGAATGTCCCCCAGATTTGTCCCATGGTTGAGTTGTAGACGTATAATGTCCACAGCTAATCTGTAAAGCAGTGAGGCAGGAAAGCAGATTTCTGCAGCTGCTTGATTCCAGAACTCTTTTTCTATGGCTTGCTATCAAATTACGCCAGTTTTATAGCCTTGGAAGTATATCCCTTTGGTCCTTATCTCTGTGGGAAGTGACAGCTATTCCTGCACCACAGCTAACCCATCTCTGCTGATTGGAGGGGGCCGGGTGTGTAATGAGTGTCTCCAGCTCGCCTCTGAAGCCCGAGTCTGCAACGTGCATCAGGGGTTTGCTGCAAATAAGGGAAATGGAAAGCGTAAATGATGGCTCCACCATCATGCATATCATCAAGCTTTTTCAGCCAGGAATGCAGGAAACTAGAGGCACAGCTGCTCCAGCCTTCGATGTTTGTGGCATTTGTGGAGTGTCTCTACTTCTTTATTTCAGAAGGAACTCCCCAGTGACCAACAAGCTGCTGAGACGTCACTGGAGACAGGATTTGGAGTTTAATGAGGAGAGATTCAGCAAAGCATGAGCAGCTAATGATGTAGATTGGAAGCCCTGTATTGTTTAGTGCACTGCCAGGTGTCAACTGTGATTCCAGTTGTAAATTTATATTATCTCAGAGTAAATGATCTGGTATATGAAAAAACTAAAACATCTGACTTCATTAGAAAAGGGTTGATCTCGTGGGAGTGCATTTTATACCCAATGCAGGATTATTGTTTTAACTTGGAGTGCTGAAAGAGAAACAAATCCTGCCAGCTTGGAGTGAAAATAACCAAAAGAGAACAGATGTACAGTAGAATATAGAAAAGATCAACAGACAGAGCAGGGCAAAATACTGGGAAAAATACACTGTTTGGGAAGTTAACACATCTGGACCTTTAAACATTACAAAATCACAGCCATCTCCATCTTCCTTGCCTCCTCAAAACCAAGCAACAGACCAACAAAAAGGGAAAAAAAAAGAGAAAAATTAAAAAAAAAAAAGGAAAAAATAAAAGAAAGATGAAAAAAAAACCATAATTTAAAAAAAAAAAAACTATTGCATTTTAGGGTAGCTGTTTAGAATCTCTGAGTACATCAAAGTGAGGATCAAAGTTCTATTTGGCTCTTCTGTAATTCAGAGGTTACTAGCTGGGACTCAGCATCTCTGCTCTGTCGATCATTCATGGATATATTCCCTTCTGCATTCTTGATCCCTCTGGACCTCAGCAACCTGCTCTGCAGAAATTTCACTGAACTGAATAAAAGCACAATATGAATTTCATTTTTTTACAAAGTTCCTTTTTTAAATTTTTTTCTGAGTGAAAGGAACAAGGAGTAGTAAAAATTCTTTTAACTACTTTTTCATTGCACGTATCTATTTTCATAAAACCCATTATCAGTTTAGTCAGCACCCCTTTCACTTCCATTTAAACCTAGTAACTGAAAACCAACAAAGAATCTTTCTTGACTTTTTTAGTGTGTAAAGTTACTCTGGCAGAAATACTGGCTCTACAGGTGGTCTTTGTCCCATATCTCCCCTGCACTGCAGGTGCAGTCAATTACTGAGCACGGAGACAGCCCCTGTGCTTGCCCAGAAGAACTCCAAATTTCTTCCCTTTTGTAGAAAATAATTTATTTTTCCTCAGTCATTCCATAAAGAAGAATAATCAACACATTTCAAACCTTTGAAATGTACTTGGAGATATGTGGATGAGAGTAGAGGTTATTCTCACCCTTAAAAGAAATTAATTGAGACTGACTTGGAAAATGGCTGCAGCAACAACAGTTGGGAACTTCCCAGTTTTCTCTTTTTCTTTAATTTCTTTGGCTGTTGTGACAGGTAGCAGAGGTGTGTGTTAGAGTGTGTGTGTTACTGTGATAGACTAATTCAGTCATGTGTAAGGTTTTAGTCCGAGGCACATCAACTGAGACAGCGATGTATAATTGCTTTGCAAATCCCATTACAAGGGGGAAAGATAAAGCAGGTTCTCTGACTAATAGACTTGCAAAAATCATGAAGTCTGATTGAGGTTCATTACAAAATAATGTTGCTCAGAGAGAGGGAAAATAACAAGGCAACTCCATTGCCCCGTGGTACTGCGGGCATGTGGAGCAGAGTAAGAAGGATCTGCTGTCCAGTGGGAGGTGAGAAGGATCCAGCTGCTCACAGGGCACATTCTCAACCTCCCCTTGGACTTATTGCTGATAATTCCCATAGATCATTGCAGCAGCTGCTGCACAGGTTCAGGCTGGATCATGACCATTTCATAGGATACGATGGAAAATATTTGAAATTGCATTCTTGGAGCCACAGTGAGCATTGCTGTTGGGTTCTTTTACTTTTGAAATGTAGGTCAGCCTCTGGCTACTCTTGCTTTGCTTCTGCTTTAGCTACATTTCCTCTCTTTTTTTTCTGTTTTGATTTTATGTTAAAACATCTGACAGGAAAGACACTTTTCTATTTTTTGCTATGTCTTGCAGTAAAGATATTAGAAGCTTATTACTTCCTTAATGTGGCAAGAGCTGAATCGTCTGATTTGAGAGCGTTATTTTTCTTGGTAATGTCTTGTTGGAGTTTGTGCTAATGTCAAACTTAATCGGGCCCCGTAGTTTTATGCTGTAAAGTGTGATTATCATTGAATTTTCATACTGAAAATTTTAAGTACATCATTTCATATTCAGTTTTAAGCACTTACTTTCAGTGGAAGACATAATTTTAATCATTACAGCCTAATCCAGAAAGGCACATTTACAATAGCTAGAAGTCCTGTAGGAGCAACTGAAGGAAAGGCACATTTCATAAATCAAAATTTTAATCTCAGGGCACTGCAACAAATTACCCCTGGCCTTACTACATGGCCCTTCTTGTGCTGAGCTTTTAAAAGGTCTGAACTGTGAGCAAAACTGTTGGTTACAAACCATTTATAAGTCTGTCCTTCAGGGTCTGGACTTCAAAGCTCACTGTATCCCACACACTACCTTTAAGTCTTCAAATAAACTGTCATCTCCATAAAATAGGTTTTCTACAAACTACAGAGGTAGAAATTAAGTTTTGATATGTGCTTCATAAACAACTTATGTTAGACACAGCAATCCCCTCAACATAGCAGCTGGTTTGGTGCAGAAAAGCAGAAAGAGGGAAAAATAGAAATTTGCTTAGTTCATGTGTGTTTGATGCAATAATTGCAAATAAAAGAAAAAGAGGAATGAATAGGCTTGGGGCATTTATGTCTTCTTACAGGTAAACCAACCATTAATCAGTAGAATTTTTGCAGGTTTTCTATTTGGATTGAAAAACCCAAATTAAAAGTAGGGCCACCTAAAATAGAACGAATCTTTGCAGAGTCATAATGGAACGTGGTGGAAGTTTTAAACTAATGCAAAGATGAATATCTATTCACGGACATTTTGTGTGGTTTCAGCTCAAAAACTAAGTGAAATCCCCATGGTGTCAACCAAGTCTTCCTTTGGGGCTTTAAAATTAACTTTGTTTATGCTTTCAGGGTGAGAGTTTATGAAGTTCAGAATTGACTGTGCAGGCTGCCAGCATCTCTTTGAACAAGCTGTCAGGCAAAATCTGTTACAGCTAAGTAACTTTCTTCACTCCAGTCCAGTCCAGATAAGATTTTAAATTGTTATGGCAGAATGGATATAGAATCATGGAGTCATAGAATGGTTTGTGTTGGAAGGGATCTTAATCCTCAAACAGTTCCAACTCTGCTTTGATGGGCAAAGACACCTTCCACTAGAACAAGTTGTTCAGATGGGACATAAGACTTGGTGTCTTATCTGCGTATTATGAATTAAAAACTGTATTAGAGGAAAACCAACCAAATTTAGGTACATTGTTTAGAAATACATACATACATATATATATGTATATTATACATACATATATATATATATATGCATATTGTGTTGATTAGAGAAAGCAATGCAACAGCATTCGGCATCTGAGCCGAATGAGTCAAACATTTAAAATTTTTGTAGTAAACTGTTTAATTAAAAATCAAAGAGAACTCACTCTCAATTTTTTTCACACTCTATCTCAACCCTCAGAAACAGACAGAATGAGTTATTTAATTAATTAATTAATTAAAATGTATGCATGTGCAGTGCATATGTCTCTATGTTTACAATTTTATTTTCATTGCAAATGTATTTATATCAGACAGAGCTTTTGGGGTTCCATTCTTCAGGACCTAAACAGGGTCTGGTTGTGGAGTTTTTTTCACCCCAGAGGAAGCAGTCCCATTCCATAGAAGTACCTTCAGTCAAAGAAGAAAACTCCATCAAAAATCATTTCTGTGGAACAAATTTCAACTGTTTCTATTTATTAAAGTTAACACAATAATAAAATTCTCACTCCAGCAGTGCTCATTAGCAGCTATTGCTTAACTATTACTTTTATCACTGCAGCTCTCAAGGTGTCTTACTGGAAATGAATCACCTTTGCCATGAGGAACTTCTATTTCTAGCAGGCAAATCCCAGCCAAGGCAAGGAGATGGAAATAAGAGGAAATACCACAATGAAACTAATGGCACCATCTTGGAAAGGATCAGTTTTTGGATTTTTTAGTTGGTTCAAAGGTGTATTCATTAACTCCAGGATCAGTCAGGTAGTGCCTGTCTCTGTGTGGGAGATATAATCTTTAAGCATGCTTTGGAAGAAGTGTATTTAAAAAAGGACTTGTTAGATTTGGAGAAGAAGAGAAATTGCATGTCAGACTGAATCAAGAAAGTGATTATCAGCGTAATTGTGCCCTTCCCTAGGGATAACAAACATGGTCAGGAGATGACTGGTCTGATAGCCTGGGAAGGAAAATAGACAAGAGTCATTGGCTCATTTTCACTGTAAATGAAGCTTGACAGAAGATCTAAGACCTCTCAATACATCAGTGTGAATCACTAGGCCATAACCAGGCTGTTATTAGCTGGTAGCAAAGCTTTCCACTAAGTGTTCTGATGCTGCTTTCATCTGCCAGGCTGAATAGGACCATGGCAAGACAGGAAACAAATCCATGTCTTCAGAGCTGGAAACAAACCTTTCATCAAGACTGAATCAGAGTTAGATAAATCCCAAAGTTCTAGTTTATTTCAGAGAGGAATTAGAATTCTTCATTGTTAATATCAAGGGGTTTGTGGGAACACAGTCTCTTTTCTGAGTCAGGGATATAGTGGAGATAAACACACTGGTCTTTGCTTGGCTGAACTTCAGGCAAAGTATGGTGAGATGCTGAAGTGCAATGCAGGTTCAATGAAGGGGGTTTATGCAAGTGGAGATCTGACTTTATCCAAAACTGGCTCTTGTATTGCTAGGCTCAATATCTCTCAACCTCCAAACTCTTGAGAATAAAACATGATTAATCCTGTGTTCCCCAAATCTCTCCCTACAGTGTATTACAAAGATATACATACATTTGTATAGGCAAAGTGCTTAGCTCAGTTCCAAACGTTGTGTCCCTACAGTTCCTGGGCTTAAATCCTGCTTTCAGAAAGCATATCTTGGTCAATAAATAAGGAAGAAATGAGGAGTAGAAAAGATTAATTATATGGAAATGCTTCATCTATGTTCCTTACTTTAACAAGCAGTTAATCAGCACTGTAGCATTTCCTGGAAACACGATCAAGTTTAATTTATTAATTTCTTAATAGCCTCCAACAAACACTGAAAGTAATTAACACCCTTGCTACTTCAGACTGATGATTTTTAGAGACGAGTGAGTTTGATTGTCTTCAGAGTGAACAAATCTGGCTCCAGGAATGGAAGCATTCAGCTAGAAATCCAAGAATTTCTGGGTGGCTGATTTATTTTCTGATTTGGAGGGAAAACAGTTGCAAAGATGAAACAAGACTGGGAAGACTGGAGGTTTGACTATAGAGTAGATGAGTGAAATATAGGGACAGAAAAGACTTTATGCAGGAAGAGTGGATGAGAAGAGAGGTCTCTTTAACAGAGCTTGTAGGACCTATTATTTTGACAAAGGGTTGATACATATTTCTAAAACACGCCTAAATAATGTGAGAGGTTAATTCCTATTTTTAAACACTAAGGGGATGAGGAGGCATTTATTTCAGATTTTGAGGTCCTTTGTTCCATAAAATCACTGACTGTTTAGAGGTCTCTATGTGCTTAATTTTAATTTTTATAGCTTTTAATAAAATAGAAATTGTATCACAAGTTTGATTTTTTTTTCTCCCGTCAACTGCAGAATCAAGTATTTATTAACTTTAGACATACCAATTTATTCTTTAGGTCTACCTACAAAAAATGGAAGAAATTTTATTAAAATAATTGAAGTGAAATGAAAAATACAGAGTCAATCTTAAAAAACAAACAGCCCCCCCCAATTACACACAAAAAAGGGACCATTATCAAGCAAATCACTCCACCTTAAAAACAATCTTCAAGCCCACTGAAGTCTAACGAATTGTAAATTTAGAAATATTTGCTGAATCAAGGCCAGATATATCAGAAGATACAATGACACAGACTATTGATTCTGTAACTGAAATCCAGGCGGTGTTTGTGGTTCATGGAGCCATAGTAAGTGGTTACCAGGTGGTTCAGGGAACCTTTTAACTACAGAAAATTGTAATGTTTTGAGGGCTGAGAGTGTTATCTGAGCCTTATGAGCTGGTGGTGACCATATTCATGAGATGGATGAATATGCACTCTTGGACTAGAGAAGAAAATTTAAAAAATAACACAGAATGGAAGAAAAAAGTGTTTTAGAAAGAGATAGCATTAGGGACTTAGTCTGGGATACTCCAAATCTACAGGTTAGCTGCACATGATGCCTGCTTTCTGCAAAGATCTCTCTTATCTCAAGAAATCCTAACTTTCATTTTCTTTCTTTCATTTTATTTCTGTGGGGTTTTGTTAGTTTTGTTTTGTTTATTTTTTTGTATGAGATCTGTAAATTTGTAGCATCAATTACAAAAAATATTTCATAAATTATAGGTGATACTTTGCTAATCTGGGTTTTCCTTCTGTTCCTCCCTCTCATTGGAGACACAAAGTCCTTTGTGAATCTTGAATTGAAAGTCGAAGTTCCTTGGTCGGAGGAAAAAGAGAAAACATCCTTTTTGTTTCCACATCAACTTCATCTCAGTGAAAGGTTCCTGTCTTGACAGCCCTGCAAACTAATGGTGTCTCCTCATTCTTGCAACAGACCAAGCACAAAATGTGCCATTAGGAGCCTTCAGTTGCTGCCTCAACTCTGTACTTGAAAAATCAATTTTGACTGGAAATTACAGAGCAGTCTGCAAGTATGATATTCATCTTCCTTGTCCTTAGCCATTGAATATTTTGCCACCCATACTAAACTAAACCAAACCACCAGACTTTAGAGTCTCTACTGCTCTCTGCAGTTGGTGAAGAGAGAAGTCTTTAGCAGAGGCATCCAGCATGTTATTTGCCAGTTTACATCTTTCCACGGTGAGCTGCAGAGGCAGCCCAAACTCCAACTCTATTGAGTTGTAGGTTAAGGTCACCTTTTTGACTGATAAAGAGCATGGAATCAGTCCATGTTTTAGACTGCACCTATAATGCCATGTCTGCTTTTGTCTTCTCTAAGCAAGAAAGACAACTACAACCTGGAAGAAGTTCAGTGGGGAGCACTGAGAAGGTCAGGGTCAGAGGATAGGCCAGTGAGGAGAGGGTGAGGGACTGGGGTTGTTCATCCTGAGCAAGGTACAGCTGCAGAGGATCTGACAGACACGAAATTATGAGGATGTCATCAGGAGAATGGAGCCAGGCTTCTCACAGCCTTGTAGTGGAGTTAATTTAAAAGTAAAAATATGTATATGTTTGTATGAGAGCCTCTCTCCTATGATCATAAAATGACTTTGTTCAGCTTTTAATTTAAAGCAACATTTAATAATTCCCAGATACTCATTCTCTGTGACTTTCTGTTCTACCTTAGCAATCTAAGTCAGGAACAAAAATTGCTGTAGGAACCTGATGCTTTATGAAAGAGAAAAATGATGGTTTCTGTGACAGCAAGGTTGTGACAGGAATGGCCACACTTAGTGGCTCAGAGTGAAATTGTGAATGAAAAAATGCTATTTATAGCAACCTAAATTTCTTTGGAGGGTGTAGGGCAATGATGTCACCTAGGATGAGTTTCACCTAGGACATCTGAGTTAAAATGGCAACAGAATTTACTCAAAGCTCCATTAACTTGAACAAATTTTTGTGCTGAAATGCTGGCTCAGACCATGCCCCAGAGTGTGTCATATCCTTAACTATCTAAAAAGCTGTAGGTTCCAAAGTTTGACATTTAGGCACATATGGAGTAGATGTAAGGTCTGATTTTCCAATTTAAATACATCCTGGAAATTAGATTAAGAAAATCTCATCTCAACTGTGGCAGTCACAGGGAGAACACAGATGTTCAGCATTTACAGAATAATGTTTCTCTTTTAAGGCATTGGTTATTCCTTGCTAAGTACCCCAAATCAACACATTTCCATTGCTTCCAGCATATCCATACCAGTTATCAAATTAGGATCTACAACCATTCATTTCATGTGCTGGCTTGGCATCAGTGCTTAGTGGGCAGCCTAATAGAAAGGCTATTTGCTAACAGATGCAATTGGTTCTCTAATGTACATCATCCACTTTTATTCAGCATTTACCTGCCTCAGTTATCTTTATGCAGCTAATTCACAGATGCAGCAAACCATGTATTATTTCATTTAACTGAAGGATCCATTTATTCCAATCCCACTGCCAAATATGCACAGCATAGGAAATGCTGCCTTATTATTGTTAAGGGTGGATTTGTTTGTTTCCTTTTTTAACTGTTATGATTGTAATAATTTGGGATTTTCTTTGAAGAATTTAATCTTTTACAAAATTAAAGATAAAATGATTTAAAAAGTAAAATAAAGAGTTCAGATTACTGGTTATTTCTGAACAGAACTTTGAGTAGTTATCTGCACTTTGGTTCTGTGGTGTTAAGCTTGGTTGAACCTCAGGTGTCCAACAAGCTGCTCTATCACTCTCCTTCCATCAACAGAATGGGGGAGAAAACACAATAAAAAGCCCATGGGTTGAGAAAAAGACAGGGAGATTATTGACCAGTTACCATCATGGAAAAAACAGACTTGAACTGGGGGAAAGTAATTCATTTTACTGTAAATCAAAATCAGAGTAAGATAATAAGAAATAAGAAGAAATTTAAGAACACCTTTCCTCAATCTCTCCCTTCTTTCCAGGTTCACCTTTATTCCCAATGCTCCTGCCTCCTTCCCTTGATGGCACAGTGGAACTAGGAATGGAACTGTGCTTCAGCTCTGCCTCTCCTTCTTCACACCTTGCCCAGCTATACCATGGAGTCTTTCCCATGGGATACAGTCCCCCACAAACTGCTCCAACATGAGTCCTTCCACGGGCTGCAGCTCTTCATGAACTGCTCTGGAGTGAGTCCCTTCCACAGGGTACAGTCCTTCAGGAACACTCTGCTCCTCTGTGGGTGCCCCATCAGGTCACAAGTCCTGCCAGAAAATCTGGTCCTGTTTGAGATCCTCCCATGGACCACAGGTCCTGCCAGAACACTCCTCCAGCCTGGGCTTCCCACAGGGTCACAGCCTCCTTCAGGCATTCCCCTGCTCTAGTGTGGGGTTCTGCAGGGGCTGCAGGTGGATCTCTGCTCCCCATGGACCCCTGTGGGCTGCAGGGGAGCCTCAGCTGTGGCACCTGGAGCACCTCCAAACAGCCCCATCCTCTCTTTGTAAATGGTGGCCATACTCATGAAATCAATAACATAGCAAACATTGGCTTCTCAGATCAAACAACCATCCTTGTGGAATCTTTCTCCCTGGGAGTATTACAGATTTGTCTAAGTAAGCCTTTGCAAACCCATGATGAACAGCAGTCCCACACAGAGTAGAAAGTTGGATTAAAGTACCTCCAGAGATCATGCCAAACCATCTTTGTTTTTTCTTCACTATCATGATATTTTCTCCAATGTTTTGTCCTTTCCTTCACTCTTTTACTGTAGATTCAGGAAGACCAGAGACAAAGACAATTTTTATTTATTAGCCTTTGAACAGTTACTTTTCCCTCAGTGTTTTAGATGAAATTAAATAAGGCATCTATCCTTCAGAAAAAAAAACAAAGCAAACAAACAAAAGCCAACAAAACAAATGCTTTCCAGGGCAAATCTAGTGCTAGATGATCTGATCACTGAACTTTTAAAATGGTGGTGGAAGGAATAGAATTCTCCAATTTTTTCTTCACTTTTTTTCTCATAGTTCTCAAAATATGTTTCCCAAATCATTGCTCTATACTGCTAGCACATTTCCCAGCAGGAGGATTGTGCAAGTGACAGTTTCCTTGATAACCTCAGGCTGTGTGAGAGCTGCATGAGCAGACACAGGAAGCTTTTATGTGCATGTTCTGATCCATTTTTTCACTTCCATTGCACCAGTAAGTAATAACTGTCATGAAAACCAGCCCTTAGAGGGCATCCTGTCTCAAAAAGTTACCACCTCACTAGGCAAAGCCACACAAGAACTTGTGGTCACCAGCTTCCCTTTTGTTTTAATGAACTGCTGTTATTTGTGGCTTAAGGTATCATTCCTTACTGTGGTCTGGAGGAGGGAGGACATAATTAGATGTTGGCAAGCACATGGAAAGGAAATTCATTGTCATCATTGACAAATGGAGAGAGACACTCTCAACCACAAATTGGTTTAAGTCCCACACATTTTCTCCCAGTCTCAAGGGTCATTCTGGAGGCCTGGGTGGTGACCTGAGTGCTGTGGTGCCACCGAGACTGGGCTGGGGCTGTACTGACACTGCACAGGCAGCTGTACAATCACACAGGCCCTGAAGTGCATTCAATTCTGTGAACCCTCAGGTGGGATTTTTTACAGACAAAGGAAGTCTGTATTTGCCATGGGTGGGAAATAACCAGGACCATGTGGTGATTGAACAGCACTGAATGGAGTGTATTTTGCCTCCTCAAGTTTCATGGTTGTGTCAACTGCTTCTTACAAGACTCCAATTTTCCATGTCCCAGAAGTCTTTTTTATGACTGAAAAAATAAGAAATTTCAGGGAGTTGTATCTGCAATGCTCCTGTCAGTCATAAATAATGCTATCTTTTTATCTGGGGGGGCAAGAAAAACAAAAGCCATGAAATCAGGCAGTCCATGGATGATCAGCAGGATGAAGAGTGAATGCACAATCCTACTTACCCTCATACCCAAGGGCTTTGCCAAGTCATGAGATATGATAACATTCCAGAATTCCAACTGAAGTCTTTTTGTAATACTTCCAGCCAACATCCTCCTCACTTCTTTTCCTTTTCTGGTCTGTGTCAGGGTATCTATGAAACTCCTGACAGCAGGTAGGCAGCTGCTGGGTCATGACTGCTGCTTATGACATGGGGAATGATTGCCCTCTTGATACCTTGTGTTCCCACCATCTGTCTATCATATTTGCCTGCTGTGTTTTGTTTTATCTTTTTATCTGCAGGGCTGGTTTCTTTTGACATGTATTTCTGAAGTGCAGAAAAAGGTAGGCTTTTACTTTAAAAGTCCTGGGCCGATAGAAAAAATAAGTAATAATCAACTATGGGGTTTTTAGATTATAAGAAAACCACGTCTGTGTTAGTCACATATTTAGAGACATACAAGTCTGTTCCTAAACCTGATAAAAACTTTTGCTTATAGGAAAACAAATAACTTCCTGTAATTTCCAAAAGGAAAGAAACCAACAGCAGGAAATAAAACACTAAGTAGAATGGGCATAGAAGTTGAACTAGAGCATTACTTATACCTGGTACCTAAGATTTTGCTTTTCTTTTGCAATAATATGAAAGTGCCAGACACATTCAGTAGGTGATATCTATTTCCCCTCTTGTTCTTTAATAACTATTGCTATATATCTTCTCTGGACAGAAAGAGTAATACTCCTGTCCATCACACAAGATGTAACTGCATGCAGAGAAAATATAAGTATTGGTATTACAGATGTATCTTTGTTTCCTTCACTGTCAATGCCACTCTCAACATACCCCTCAGCAGCAAGGCTAATATTAAAGAGTTAATTAAATGTAAGATGGAAATTAAATATCTTTGATTTTGAAGCACTACGACATGTATTTTGTGTGCCATAATTTGTCATTGCACTGAGCATTCAACAAGTTTTTTAAAGTAGCTCCACAAAGAAGCTGTTTCTCTTGTAGAAAATAAAATTGTTGTAAAATCCAAAGCATTGCAATCCAAGCAAGTGTTTTCTGGATCAGTGTGTTTTTACACCAAGAAGCTGTAGTGAAAAGCAAATCAGTGAACATGCACTACAAGAGCACAAAATATTGTGGTACCACTGTGCTGGAGTGCAGGAATGAAAATATGAGCAGTAATTTGATGGTTTCTAACCAAGAATATCTCTGGAATCTTATCTCTATTTACTAGTACCATCCCCCCTCCACCCCTCCACCCCTCAAAAAAAAAAAAAGAGAAATGGTTTTCTATTTGGGAAAAAAGAAATTCACAACAGAAGCTAAACATAATACCTATGATGCCCCATTCAGTTATTTATTCTAGAACTGCTCTCTGAAGATAAGTTCTTCAATATTTGTAATCTGTCCCACTGCTGACACCAAAAGGTGGTAAATTATCTCCCTTGATCACAGGATATCGTGCAAATACCTAGGTTTTGATGGAGGTATCTCACAGGGACCATAGGGTAGCTTCAAAGATCCAGAAAGGAATAAAAATATTCTTGGTTTAAAGAGATCTAATAGTAAGGAAAATATTTTAGTTAAAAAATGCCTTGTTATTACCTGTATGTATATACAAGCTTTGTAACAGAAGAATGAATTACATTTTGCTTGTTTGTTTGTTTGTTTTATTAATGGATGACTTGTGGGCAACATATGCAAAAATCTATCAGCTCAGTGAAATTATCTAAGGATTTACAACAGCCATTAATCTCTGGGAAAAATGCAGAGAAAGAAATATTAAATTTCCATTTTACTGACAAGGCAATAGAGAGATAGCCATGACTCATGGTGTTCTGGTTCCAGCATCAAAATACAGCTTAAAATCTCAGGGTTCATATTTTTGATCTCTTCCTTTTCTTTGATGTTTTGGGGTTATGGGGTTTTATTGTTTGTTTATTTGTTGCTCTTTTTTTTGGTTGGTTGATCTCCCTAGGAAGTCCTCTGACTTGGACACTCTCCTCAGTGTCACCCAGTGGGGCTGGCACAGAGCAGAATTGTGATCAGTTGGAGTAAAGAGGGGCTTCTCTCCAGGAAATGCCTCCTGAGAGTGGTGTGTGTCAGTGATGGAGACTGTCACATTTTGGGCTAAATCCTGGATGGCACAGTAGCACCACTGTAAAGAAAAATCTGACATTTATACTGAGGTGATATTTCAGCTTGAAGTTTGTAGACATTTTTTTTTCCAGTTCAAATTTCTGAGTTTGCCCCTGTGCAGGATTTCTCACCATCTCTCTCTACCGGTAAATACTGAGATCATTACAAATACATTTCCTATGCTACTATAAATAATGCCATTTAAATATTCATCTGCAAACATGTTGCAATAAATTATATAAAGAGTACTTATGATTCACTACAAATTATTGGATCCTAGAGCCCTGTGAAAAGTATCTGATTTTGAAAAATCCATGTGTTTATTTTTTCCTAATGTGAGAAAAATAACCAAGTTTGAATGATTTTTTGGGATGCATCTCTGCCACACGAGGTTTGGGCTAACACTATGGAAATCAATAGGAGCTCTCCTGTCAATTGCATTATGTACTGGATCAGACCTGCAGAATATTATGCATCTATTTGCATTGATTACAGGCACTTTTTATTCCCACTCCTGGAACTGGCTGCAGTATTATCACTGCTTTTTAGAAAGGGCAATGTAGCATGTCAGTTTGAAAGATTGCTGCCTCTGGTCATATTAAGTTAGGAATAAAAAGATGTAATTTCCACATTTCCCAGGTCCAGCTTTATACTGAAACACCACTACAAAGCACATTCCCCCTTCTGTAATGCCATTATTCCCATCATACAAATGTCATGCTCCATATCATGGACTTCTTTGTGTCTCTAAGACTTTCCTTTGTGCAAACTCTGGTTTCTCACACAAGAAATCAACAGAATGTCCTGAACCTACAACTTTTTTAACTACTCTGGGACAGATTCATATTTTGATAACAATGATTGTGTTTTAGCACTGTGGAGTGTCAGTCTATTCTCCCAGGTAACAAGAGGTGAGAGGAAACAGCCACAAGTTGCACCAAGAGTTTAGATTGGATCTTAGGAAAAAAATTCTTCACTGAAAGAGTGAAGAACTGGCTGCACTGGAAAGTGATGGAATCATCTTCCTTGGAGGTGTTCAAAAAACATGTGGATGTGGCATGTGGGGACATGGTTTAGTGGTGGTTGGTTGGACTCAGTGGTCATAGAGGTTCTATGATCCTGTGATGTTTTAATCTTCGAGCTCTAAAAAGAACAACTCACTAGGGGGTGTTAAAATACCATGAGAAATCAGAGCTAGGAGGTTACCATTGCCTGGGGACCGTGGGAAGGTGGGAATAACTGGAATAGGACAATGCAGATTAGTAAAGAGAAATCTGGGCTGGGACATGGAATCCACGTAATTCGCTGGCTGTGGGACGAGATGTCCTAACACAAAGTGAGCTCCATGGCACACCTCATACAAGCACTGCTCTCACAGAGTCACAGCAGCTTTCCAAGAAAGCAGAACAAATTTCTGTTTTTCAGGGCTGGAAGCTAAATCACTCTTAGTTTTATCTAAAATTCTTTCTTACATTTTAATCCATGAGTGGTGACTCTTTAAAGCAACATACCACAGAGCTGAGGTTGCTCTTCACAACCAAGAGGAACTGGGAAAGCTTGTGTGTGATTAGACCATAATAAAGAATAGAAAACAAATAAACGTACAATAATGACAATAATATTAGCAGAGAGATACAAATATTTTTTAAAATTCCTCATAATTAAATGATTAGAGTGTGGGTTTACTGATAAGAGGTCATTAAAACCAAATTTACTGACATTTACTGTTGACATGCCTACAGACCTTGGGATTCCCCACAGGAATTCCACTGGAAAAGAGCAAGACAGGAGTAAAGTTGTGAAATGTCACTGGATTAGCACAAGAGTCAAAAACAATCATAAAACTTAGAGAAGAAGGAAAGAAGAACTCACACTCTTTTTAAAATTTATCCAAGGTTTTGTAACCACCATCTCTTTGTGTGTTCCCAACCTCCCTTTATTAACTTTTACTGACATATTTTGAAATATGACAGTTATTCAGTGACACTATAAATAAACCTCCTCCCCCCAGTCCCCCTGATACAGTCTATTAGATTCAGAGCCTTCATTTCTGTTTTGCATAATTGACATCATTATCTGTCAGGTTGCTGGGCTCAGGTTTGCAGTCATTATGAGATCATTAGAAAAAGGGTTGTAATAAGTTCAGAAGGCCAATCGGCTCTCTTCTAATCACTGGAGAAGAGAGTGCTGATAGGGGCCTCAGGGAGAAAGTATTGAAGCAGCTAGAGGATTTTTAATGACCAAATCAAGTTAGGAAAATGACCACCTGTGCCTCAGTGAACAGGATAATTTCAGCTTGGGTGAGGGTGAGTGTAAAATGGATTTGTAATCACTTTTATTTTTATCACCATTCTTATTTTATTTTCTTTTCCTTTTTCATATATTTCCTTAGGCGTGGGGTTGGTGACTGGAAATCTACAGAGCAGAGCAGCAGAAACTAAGGAAAAGAAAAAAAATTTAAAAATAAGGTTATTGAAGGAGAATGAAAACAGTGTCCTATGGCAGCTGAAGGCAGTTTCAGGTCAGAAGAGAGACTAAGCCAATTCAAGGTAACATTAAGCATTCCAAAATCAAGGGGAAGTACTTCTGTAACCTAAAAATGAAAGTGCAGTCATTGTATCAGTAGTCAGGTGGGGAGAGAAAAGTCACACCCACAGATGATTCAGTCCATCATAATTTAAGTGTCTGAGGTGATTGGACAGGTAACTTGTCTGAGAGTGTCTGCTTCTCTCCATTCTCTCTAGAGGGAATATAAATGAGTAGCTGAGTTAATAAAGCTAATTATTAGACAGTCAAATGATCACTCCAAGATTTAAATGACTCTCAGTCATGACTAACTCTAGCAGACACAGGCACACTGATTCTGACTTGGACTGGGCTTTGTACTTGAATGTGCAGTTACTCAGTCCTTCCCCAAGAAACTGCCACTTCTATGCTTTGTCTTACCCATCCAGACATCTCCAAAAATCATATTGATCTCTTCTATGTTGCCATTTTGTATTCTTCAGAGTTATCTAGATAATAATTTTCAAAAGACTAGAGCTCACTTTACCTATGCTCAAGAGAAGATGTCATGGGAGACCCTAAACACAAGATATAATATCTTTCACCAGCACTCAGTAGCTTGGGCTAAACACCATGTTATTTGTATTTACAAGGCTTTCAGTTAATGTGGAGACAGGCAGACAAAATTTCCATCTGCTTTGGATGCAAATAGAATGAGCTCATGTCTGCTCAGAGGGCAAGAGCCCATGTAGGTGTATCCTACGTCTGGCTTATCTCTTAGATACTAAATTAATCAGACCGAGAGCAATCTCCTTTTTGTATGTTTGTACAGCCCTCAGCACAGGAAATTATGGGTCCTGCTGAGGTCTGAAAAGACCACTCCATTATGAAAACTGAAATTTAGAATGAATGCACTGTTGTTCATATCTTCATTAAATAAATATATGGAGCACATTAAAGCCAAGGTGAAAAATATTCAGCAGATATGCTTCTAATGGAAAGATAATTTAATTGAAAAATAATCTGTTCACAATATTCTCATATACACTATTTTATTAGATCATATTACCAAGAACCCATTTACTCTTCATCCTTTGGAAGATATTATAAGGAAGGAAAATTTAGGCTAGATGAATGGATAGTATGTGGGATGAATGAATCTTCCTGTATTAATATATCTCATGTTAACAGAGGTAGGTAATTAAAATAATCCTTTTGAAACCAGATACAAGTAAAGAGACTAAGAAAAAGATTGTGTCAGGTTTTTTTTCTTCTTTGTGTCAGATTTCTTTGTCAAGGGAGGTTGCTTCCTTTGAAAGATTTTTTTTCCTCTTTCTCCTCACAGAAAACTTTGACTTTGTTATGAAACACTACCATCCACGTAAAGGACTATTTAAAGCAAAGAAACATATGGTAGTTCCCTTCCTCTATTTATACTATCAGATTTGTGGTTTGTTTTGCTCAAAAATAGGCGTTTAGGCCACCAAAGAGCACTTTATGCTATGTGAAATTACTATATAGGATTACTCAGTAAAAGAATCAGTAATGGTCCTACCAGTTCTCAGGGATATCAGATTTTACTTCTTGACAAAATAAAAATATGAAACAGATCTCCCTTTTTTCTTTTTTTCTAAAGTTGGAGGAATCAGACCATCTGCCCCTTGTTCATTGCCTTTGCAAGCACTCCTAGAGATGCTGGATTATGGAGAAAACCTTCAGCTACCACAGTCATCAAAAAGTGTAGGGGTTTTTTTGAGTGTCATGGTTTTGAGATATGTTTTGCACATACTTTTTAAAATGTTTTACTATTTGCTAATAATTACGTATTTATTTGGAGGTCCAGGCCAGAGAGTGGTGATGAATGGTGCTACATCCAGTTGGTGGCTGGTCACCAGTGGGTTTCCCAAGAGCTCAGTGCTGGGTATTCTTGTTTAATGTCTTTATTGATGAACTGTGCAAGGGGATTGATGCACTCTCAATCAGTTCATGGACAATGCTAAATTCAGCAGGAGTGTTGGTCTGCTGGAGGGTAGGAGGGCTCTGCAGAGGGGTCTGGTCAGGCTGGATCAAATGGTCTGAAGCCAACTGTGTGAGGTTCAACAAGGCAAAATGCCAGTTTGTGTCCTTGGGTCACAACAAGCCCCTGCAGTGCTCCAGGCTGGGGGCAGAGTGGCTGGAAAGTGACCCAGTGAAAAAGAATTGGATTCAGTTTTGGGCCACTCACTACAGGGAAGAGATTGAGGTGCTGGAGCATGTCCAGAGAAAGGAACAGAGCTGGGGAAGGGTCTGGAGCACAAGTCTGGTGAGGAGCAGCTGAGGGAGAGGGAGGTGTTTAGTGTGGAGGAAAGCAGGCTCAGAGGAGACTTTATTATCTCTATGACTCCCTGAAAGAAGATTGTAGCCAGATGGGGGTTGGTTTCTTCTGTTAGAAAATTGGCACTAAGACATAACCTCAAGTTGTGCCAGAGGAGGTTCAGGCTGGGCATTAGGAAGAATTCCTTCACTGAAAGGGTAGTTAAGCACTGGAACAGGCTGCCCAGCAAAATGTTGGAATCGCCATCCCTGGAAGAGTTCAAGAAATGACTGGACGTGGCACTCACTGCTATGGCTTAGTTGGCAAGGTGTGTTTGATCAAAAGTGGGACTCGATGATCTTGGAGGTCTTTTTCAGCTGTAATGGTTCTAAGATTATTTTAAAGCATATTAAAGGTAATTATATCTCTGAATATATTAGCATGTGTTGTGGTTTGACACTGGACAAAAATGCCAGGCCACAAAAGCTGCTCGCTCACCCTTCCCTGCCACAGCTGGGTAGAGGAGAGAAAAAAATTTGACAAAGGGTTCATGAGTGAGATAAGGACTGGGAGAAAACACTTCAAAAGGCAAAGCAGGCCCAACTTAAGTTCCAAAGTGAATTTATAACTAACACAATCAGATGAGGATAATGAGAAGTAAAATAAGCCCTTCAAACACCTTTTCCTCTCAGCCCTTCCCTCCATCCCACCAACAGCACAGGGAAACAGGGCAGGGGGGTTTGCTCAGTTNGGTGGATCTCTGCACTGCCTGTGGATCCCCACGGGCTGCAGGGGCACAGCTGCTTCACCACGGACTTCACCACGGCCTGCAGAGGAATCTCGGCTCTGGCGCCTGGAGCACCTCCTGCCTCTCCTTCTCCACTGACCTTGGTGTCCTCATGTTGTTTTCCCTCACATGTTCTCACCTCCTCCTCTTCTCTGACTAGAAGAAAAACTGTGTGCCCTTTGTTTTGATTTCCTTCTGAAATCTGCCATCACAGAGGTGTTACCAACCTCTCTCACTGGCCCAGTCCGGGCCAGCAGCGTGTCCATCTCCAGAGCCATCAGCCATTGGCTCTGCTGGACATGGTGGAAGCTTCCAGCAGCTTCTCACAGGAGCCACCTCTGTGGCCCCCCTGCTACCAGAAACCAGGCTGTGCAAAACCAGCACAGTACGTGTCCTGCCTGCACCTACCTGAGCACGTTCAGCACCAGTGTAAGATTCACCTCACTGACTTGAATTGTTAAACCACTTCTCTGCTGCCCCTATTAAAGGGAAACAGATACTTTTAGAAAATTAATACCTCTACCACTACTACTACGACTAACAACAATCTTGATGCACCTTAGATAACTTAATCATCTGAAGGAATTTATTTCTGTTAACTATAACATCAGCTAATATTCTTTTGACTGTAACTTTACATCATCTGAATATTCATTCAGATTCATGAAGTATATCATGAACATTTTTTTCCCCAATCTGCCTCCCATGTTCTTATGCCATTTTTATGAAGAATGAAATCTCCAATCCTCTGCATGTGAAAACACTACTATTTCTAGGAACTGCATTTATTCAGTGTTGACCAAAGATGGGAGAATTTCCACTGGACGTGTGGCAGGCAACCATGCTGAAAATGTGGCTCCTTTCACACCTGAATTCAATAAGTAAATGATTCTGTAATTATGAAATCATCAATCTGAAACATTAAGCTATGTCTGCAGCAAAATATATAAAATATATACTAAAATGACCCCAGTTCATCTTAATGGAGAAAGCCTGCCTCACTATCTGTGACAGATATAGCCCTTAGCAACACAGATATGAGAGCAGTTTGACTCACTGACATGGAGAATTGTACCTGCAAAACTCACATTCCTATTTCAAGTCCTTGTCTAATCTGTGAATCATCTTGGTTCGAAAATTCATGTCAACAATTCAATATAAGACACTTTCTGCATGCATGCAGACTATGTGCATGCTGAGATTTGTTCATCACCAGAAGCCCTTTAAGGACTTTAGATGAGAACAATTAATCAAGAGAAAATATATTTCAGAACGTGATTTGATTCAGTTACTGTCCTAGTCTCCAGGCTCAAGGTACACATAAAGCTGCTCCCCTTTTTACCTACAACTATCTGTTTCCAAAACCCCTCCTGAGCTGTGATGTGTGTCAGTGTGTGAAGTTTTAGTTGATAGCTCTGCTTGAACCAAAGTTTTTGACCCCACTCCTTCATTAATACAGCTGGTAAATTCTGCTTCCCTTTAAGAGCACTCTGCCATTCTGGAAATTAATCCACTGGACAAAATCCATCACCCTTACTCAGACAGAAGTGCCTTGTAATGTAGTCTCACTGACTTAATGGCTGACCTGAATAAGAAAATATTAATACAAGTCAAATGAGTAACAGAAAATGTCCCATAATTGGCGTAGATAGAAATTACAAATTCTAATTCTTCATTTTCCTTCTTTTATTTTAAATGGGAAGTTTGTACAACTTAATTAAAAACACATAAAAAATCTTTTTTTACCCTACAGATACATTTCTCCTTTTAATGGGGGCTATGGTTTCCAGTGATGATTTTAGAAACTCACAACATCCTTTATTGATGAGCACCTTTTCCTAGACTGTGACCTGATCAAAGACAGTATAAATCATAGAATCAAAGAATGTTTAGGTTGGAAAAAACTTCTAGGATAATTGAGTCCAACCAATAACTTAACACTGCCCACTTAACTACATATCTTTTAAATATACCCAGGGATGGTGACTGCACAACTCTCCTGGGCAGCCTTTCCTGGTTCTTGACAATACTTTCAGTGGAAATATTTTTCTAATGTCCAGTCCAAACCTCTCCTGGTGTAACATGAGACCATTTCCACTTGGCCACCTCCTGTCAGGCAGTTGTAGAAAGTGATAAGGTCTCCTCTGAGTATCCAGGCTAAAAACCCCCAGCTCCTTCAGCTGCTCTTCCTCACACTTGTGCTATAAACCCTTCAGCAGCCTCATTGCTCTTCTTTGTATACACTCCAGCATCTCTACCTGCTAAATGCAGATTGAAGAGTAAGTTTTCTTTAAAAAATCCTCTTCCTGTAGAATTGGACCAACATTCACCTTTCTGTTGCCAAGTGTAGGCTTGATAGATGGCCTTTCCTGATACACAAATATTCTGCTGCTGATTGGATCTGCTTTAATATTTGTCAATAAGAGTAGGAATATAACAAAGAAAACATGGAAAAATATCAGAGCCAGAAAGTTTACTTCTTCAGACATCTTCACTCTTTTCCCCTCTACTTTTATAAAAATGAAAGCTTATATATATTTTTTATCATTTCTTTTTTATCCTAAAGTCAAATCTGTGATATTAAACACTTCCTTTGGATATAAGTCTCCCACACGAGAGCTGATGGGGTCTTAGTGGCATTTATTAATTAAAAAGATGAAAGTACTTTTGTCTTGATTGGAGAAGCCATTTTGGGTTATTTTATGCCTAGTAAATCCATTCTGCAGTGCTTAATAGATTGTCCTGTTTGCTTCCAAAAAGAAATTATAGTAGCAGAATTTTAAAATACACTGAATTCTGGAGTAAATATATGTTGCTGTTGTTATTGTTGTTATTAGAGGAGCTTGTTTGTTCTCTGCTTGCAAGGTATACAAACTTTCAGTTAACTTGCAGATATTTTTATCTGAGCACAATTACTAAAGACTTGCTTGAGATTACACAAAACTCAGTGTTGACATAAAATATGCCAAGATCATATTTCAGTTTTTTCTCTTTAAGGAAAAGTTTTTCATCCTATGCCTTCATAAGGAGCCTACCTGTGCCTCAGAAGAGGTCAGAGGTTTTCAAATAAGACTCTTTCTGTTACAGCATTCTGCACACAGCCCAGAAGCATCAAACAGAGGGAAAAAAAACACATACAAGGCCACAAATGGTGTAGAAGCAGGAAACAAGGGAAATACATCCCTGGTTCACAGAAACAAAAACTTTTTACTAAATTATGCTGAATAAATGGGCAGGTGAAAGGAGCAATATCAGCTCTACGTTTTCTGCCAAAGGTTCTGCAAAACAAATCTTGTACAGAAGTAGTTTGACAGGATATTGATAAATCCTTCATTTACGTAGGAAACACATACAGCAGCATAAGGGTTAGATCTGAGCTTCCTGGGAGTCACTTAATCAGTATTTATTCTCCAACACTTGGCCCCTGTTGCAGTGAGTGGTTCTGAAAGTGCTTCCTACAGAAAATGGAAGTGTAAAAGGGGTTTGTTGATCACAGCTCACTATCCTATAATATCAAAGAATGGTCAAGTCTTGCAATATTTATCTTAAATAACTAGGTATGCCATTCAAATACCTTAACAAGATATCTAATCTTTCCTTCATGGTACCTTTTACTTGAAATATCTGATAATCAATGGTTTTATGTCAGAATTATGCCTAAGTAATTTTCCCCTCCCATCACACAGAGCACATCTGCATTACACATCTTATTTCTGAAAACCAAAAACTAAATTGAAGAAAGAACAGCCAATCAACAGTGTTCACCACCATGGAGATTTTATTATTTTCTTTTAACTGAAGCCTTGGACAAAGTCCTATTTCTTCCACAGAGTGTTAAATCTTTCAAGTGTTTTCGAAGCACTTAGTAACCAACTGTACAGAACACAACACAGTACTCTGCCATCTGATATTTCAAATAATAAATTTCATTTCCTTGTTTTTCTAGGGACAACATTCAATTGGCAGATGATAATTGCTAGAAGATAAAGAGACCACTATATTACCCAAACAGGTTGGAGAGTGATGTAAGTTTCCGAATTACTTTCACATGGAAAGATATCTTAATAAATGAATTAAATAAACATTTCCTATGAAGATTTAAATTATAGTTTAAACTTTTATTATAAGTGCCAAGGCCAAAGCTTTTTTCTTATTCTGCATTGCTCTGATGAGCTCCGACATCAAGAAAATGGCAGGGTTTTTATCATTCAAATTTATATGAAATTGTGATTCTAGGAGTCATAATAACTTTATTATACTAAGTATTATACTCATAATTAATACAAGGCAGTCCAGATGCACCTTTTGAGCAGACAAGATGATCAAAATACAGGAGGGGAAATAAGGACATAGAATTATTCAAGCATCAGTGACAGAACTGGAACTGCTTAAGGTCATAATAACTCATTGAATCTAACACTTGTTATTGGAGAAAATAGAATTTCTGCTCCATCAGAAATCAAATGGTCTCTCAATTTGATCATAGTGTCTCAAATGTCAACTCTCACCATTTTCTCTACTTCTGGGATAAAAAACTCTCCTGCCAAAGGATTATATGCCTAGTAATGCTCAGTTGTCATGTATTTTGTAAAGGGACAAAACTATTTCATATGAAGAGAAAAAAAATCTGTTTCTCTGACTTCTTACCTATTATCATTTGAAGGAAATATTATTCGCCTCCACCATCCTTGCTTTTCAACTTCTCTCTTTGCATAAGTGACAGAAATACATGTACATAGGGATGTTTCAAGACCAGACATGCAGATATATTTGATGTACAAAAATATCTACTGCCCTTCATTATAGACTTTCTTTGGGTCTGGAAGTACATCAGAAAAACCATTACTGACAGATGGACACTCCTAACAAAGGAATACTTTAAGATTACACACTTTTAGGAAAAGTTTTGCTATGAAGCAGAATCTAAATAACTTTCAAGATTCTGCAGATGAAGATTTTAAGTCAAGGCAACCCTCAATATTGTGTCAATATTCTACTACCTAAACAAAGAGAGAAGGAAGGGGAAAAAAAGTGTTGACTTTGCATTACCTGCTAAACACTCAGCACACATGACTGGGCATGACCTTTCTGTTCAAACACATGCTCTCATCAACCAGGACAATAGAGGATGTCAGGCTTTAATGTTTGATATATATTCCACACGCTTGGTGAGCTGGATATGGCCCATTTTACTTTCCAATGAAATAAGCGGTCCTGAACACACAATCATTCCTGGTAATGACTTTTTTTTTTTTCTTTTTTTTCTCCCTTCTGAATTGCAGTGTTGGACGAAATATTTTGGGGTTATTTTCTTGTTTTTATGCCAAAGTTTATACAGCTCTCTAACAAAGGCATTTGCTATTGTGCTTGAGGTTTCAGTGATATTCAGGCTGGGGGTATTATGCAGAGAGAATGATTTCCTGACCACATGTCATCAAGCAAACATCCTGGGAGCTGATGGATTTTAAGGCAATTTCCAGTTACATATGAAATGAACATATTCGTTATAGAGATGAATCAGTAATAAGTTGTACCATACAAAATGTTTTTACATTCTAAATAGAAAATAGAAAAACAAAATAAAAAAAGATAGACCAAAGTGCTTTCCATAGACCCAACATCAATAGTGATAAGAAAACTGTGCAGTCAATTCTCTGGCTCTCCTTGGAATCAAAATAACATCTGGTAATTATAAGGGTGATAAATTACCTATTTTTGATCTTCCTCCCCATTAAATCTTAAGGCTTTGATGGTGCCTTTGTTGTGCCACTGATGGAAAAACTGGAGAGAGATGGAGAAAGTAGGAGACAAATTCTTGCATTGCACCAAAAGTTGCATCCCGATGCGATTTCTTATATTGCAGCAAGGTCCCAGAACTCCAGTTATTTCTAGGATTTGGTTTTGGTTTGGTTTGGTTTGGTTTGTTTTTTTTCTCCCAGGAGGATAGTATTCTGCCCCTTCATTTGCTACCTGAAGTATTCACCTTTATGCACTCTGAGACACAATCAGTGCAATGGAAACAGGACTCCCTCCATTATTTGTTTTTCCCCATCATCTCCTTTCTACATTTCATCAGTGCCATTCTGGCCTCACTGACAACACAGAATCAAATCTGAGCACAACTTACCAAAGACGTTTCCAATACCCTACTTACCAAATTTAAAAATAAAAGTCTATGAAGGAATAGATCAAAGAAGAACCTTTCTTTGGTACAACTTTGCTACATTAGAGGGCTTCTTTTGGTTTTCAGCAAATCTTAAAGGGAAAAGCTCTATTTTCCTTCTCTGATTGCTTTCTTGTTACTTATCTTTATAAAAAACTTCAATTAAGTTCATTTAATGATCAAAATAATTCTTTATGCATATTATATATTTATAATCAATTTGAGTGTACCAAAAAATAAGAGTAATTTCACCTGCCTTTACTTAATAACCCTCAGTAATGCTTCATAAATATCCTGTAAGCAATGGAACCTGAAGAATTAATTGTCATTGCCACAGTGTATTAACAAAACCAGGATTCTGGCCATAATGTTGTAGTCCTGGCTGTATTTTTTCCTGGGAGTGCAAAGTTTTGTAGTGATAACTACAGACAGATATGCATCTTGGTTTAGCTTTGCATTTCATGCAAAATATGACATTTCAGCAGATAACATCTCCAGTCAAACAAAGCAGGTGTTTCTAGTCAAATTCTGACACATCTAGGAGCACTGTGAACTACTTACCTGAAGGCAAATAAATATCTTCTCACAAATTTATTGACCAAGAAACGCTTCTAAAAGGGGTAATCAGACACTCCTTATAGACAGTTTTTGATTTTCATCATAAACTTCATGTTTATTTCATAGTAGATACTCAAACCAGTGACTGCAGGAGTCAAAATTCTTTCTGGTACTGCAGCAATCTGCAATAAATTGTTATTTCTTTTTACTTTCTAGGTGCTTGTGTTTCTTTGCCCTGGCCCAGTTTCTGGTAGCAGGGGGGCCACAGAGGTGGCTCCTGTGAGAAGCTGCTGGAAGCTTCCACCATGTCCAGCAGAGCCAATGGCTGATGGCTCTGGAGATGGACACGCTGCTGGCCAGGACTGGGACAGCGAGAGAGGTTGGTAACACCTCTGTGATGGCAGATTTAAGAAGGAAATCAAAACAAAGGGCACACAGTTTTTCTTCTAGTCAGAGAAGAGGAGGAGATGAGAACATGTGAGGGAAAACAACATGGGGATATCAAGGTCAGTGGAGAAGGAGAGGCAGGAGGTGCTCCAGGCACCAGAGCTGTGATTCCTCTGCAGGCCGTGGTGAAGCCCGTGGTGAAGCAGCTGTGCCCCTGCAGCCCATGGGGATCCACAGGGAGTGCAGAGATCCACCCACAGCCCATGGAGGAGGTGCCCAGGCCAGAGCTGTGGATGCCTGGGGAGGCTGTGATCCTGTGGCAGACCCAGAGGAGAGAGAGGGCCGTGCTCCCAGGCTGGAGCAGCCTGTCCTTGGAGGACTGCACCCCGTGGAAGGAGAGCCCCACACCACAGCAGTTTTGGGAGGGCTGTGTGCCCGTGGGGAGTTCATGAAGCTGCAGGTGCGGTTTGGCTGCAGCTCGTGAGCGTGGCCCCACTCTGGAGAAGTTCCCACAGAACTTTCTCCCGTGGGAGGGACCCCACGGCCTCACAGGGCATGGATTCCTCTCCCAGAGCAGTGGGAGAAAATCTCAGTGATGAACTGATGAAACCCTCCTGCCCCGTCTGCCTGCACTCTCAGAGGGAAGGAGGGAGGGGCTGGGGGAAGAAGATGTTTTAAGGGCTTATTTTACTTCTCATTATCCTTCTCTGATTGTGTATAAATTCACTTTTTAATTTAAGTTGAGCCTGTTTTGCCCTTGAAGTGTTTCTCCTGGTCCTTATCTCACTCATGAAACATTGGTTAATTTTTTTTTCCCTTTTCCCTCCTCCACCCAGCTGTGACAGGGGAGGGTGAGTGAGAGGCTCTCATGGTGCCTGGTATTTGGGCCAGAGTCAAACCACGACAGTGCTTCATTAGAGTACAAAGATCAAATCCCAAAAAGGAATTCAGTGATGAGAGAATGGCAAGTCTGATCAAAGAAATAGAAATGCTCCCTTGAAGAAGCCAGACACCCCAGAACATGTCCCAGTGTCTCATTCATTGTTGCTTCTTTGTCTAAATGACTAAGAACTTGCATAATTCTATATACACAAGTGGATGTGGAAGAAATATAATTGAAGTCAACCAGAAAGACAAGCAAAATTTTGGTGCAAAACTGGAGAGAGCATATGTTACACATCAGTCATTGGCACAATGAATGGAGCAGTGAAAATTAAAGCTTCCACAAAGCAAGATGGACATAATTGTAGGATATGAAAAATTGTAAGGCTGACAGAGGACAAATTTGTTCTTAGCACGATCAGGTAGAAGTAGACTTGGGTTTTCATGTGCTCTGTATTTCTTAGAAAACTTTGTGAGTGGTGGATATAACACAATCTCCTAAGAAAGGCAGCTATTTTACACAGGGAACATAAAGCAAGGGTTTCTGACACCTCAAAGCCTGCCCAAACTGGGACTTCAGGAGAATTTAGATACAGATTCCCATTCTGATTGTATCACTGTTTTCCAGGTGTGCTCCCCAATCAGCCCAGTGATGTCTTAGGTGTGTTCTTCAACATATTCTCTGGAGAGATGGTGAAGCAGTTCTTCTTGGGACTCCTCCTGCTTTGGAACTCAGGAACACCCTTGGTTCCAATTTTCTAAATTAAGTTGAGGAGATATTTTCCCTGCTATTTCCTCCAGTCATCTTTAAAGGAGAAACACTTCTATCCACTCAACCATCTGTTTTCAGGATATGATGTGTCTCAATCCCAAGTAGGCAGATATTCCCATTTATGCAAACCTGATTTGGATAGCTCAGCTCCACAAAACTAGACTCCTCTCTTACTTTTTTTTAGAGTTTAGATGCATTGTCTCTCAGATGCACAGGTTTAGATGCATTATCTCTCAGAAATTACATTCTTTCTTTGGTTATTTGGAGAAACTGATACACCTTAATGCCTCCTTTTGAGTGCTTGTTTTGGCCAAGTACCTACCTACATTTTCTTCCGTGCTGCACAGTAACTAATGCTCATGGTCAGAAAGAAAATCTACAGTGAAGCAAGAAATGGAATCTGTGTATTTCAAACCTCCATTTATAATCTTATCACCTACAGCATGCTTTGTCTTTGTGAAAAAATACCAAACAAAATGCAAATAATCCAAAAGTTCTTCCCTTCTAGAATCCAAGAGGGAATTATTCTACCATTGATTTTCTGGAATTCATATGTTCTGAGTGCCAAATAAGACCCTATCCTGCAACATAAACTTCAGTATTCAGTGATAATAAAGGTACATATTTGAATGTCTGTATGACTAAGGCTTAAGAATTTAGTCTCTACTGTTTTCATATTCCTGTCCTTCACTGTCCCAAATCATTCTATTCCATCATCTCTTCCCACTCCTGTGTTCTTAGTTTTCAGGACTGAAAGTTCCTTGACATACTAGTTTACTTTTTAACTGATTAATTTTTCCTATGCAATGACCAGTTAGTAAAATTTTATGCATTATATCAAAATGGATAAAAATTATAACAAAAACTCTATAAACCTCTGGTGAGACCACAACAAATCTCTGGAGAGATGCAGGTATTAGTAAATTAAACATTTCCAGGATGATTCTCTGATACAGAGACCATCTGTCACAGAGTCAGATGCGTCCACATCATTAAACTCTAAAATTGTATGGCTAAATCCAAGCGTATTTAGGAATCTTTTCAGATCCAAGAAAGCTATTAAAGCATGCTCAAAAATTTATTCAGACAGCCTCAGTTTTACAAAGCTATAACCACAGCAAGGACCATTCTAACAGGTAAGTGACTGAACAGCAACTTTTCCTGATGCTGTTCAGCTTATCCTTCACATAACTCAGAGAGGCAAAGGTAACCAAAAACTGATAAGAACATACATAACAGTAAGAAGCAACAGTCAGCGTCTGACACATGGGAAATACAAACTGAGCTCTTCAAACTCTCCTCTTTACAACTCAAGTTGGTAGAACAGTTCAGCTCAGGACAACATTAAACTGAATATGTCACTGTTTTTTTTCTCGATGTTGTAATTGTTTTTCCTTTTCTTGAGAATGACACTTAAGACTACCTTGTACAAATACTGAAAATAAAATTGTTCCTAAGCCATGACGGGAAAAAATTCAGCACTTGAATATAAAAGCTTTCTGATGGACCAGACTTTTCTGAAGAGAGTCACATTCTGAAAAAAGTAGCAATGAAACTACAAGAAAATGCACATATTTTTGAAAAAAAATGCAGTTATGAGCACTACATGTCTCAGAAGAATGATGAAGTGATATTCTGTCTCAAAAGACAAGCCAAGATCAGAAATTGAGCATTGTTACTAATAAGACTGAGATTTTAATTGAAGTTTAATGACATGGAACCTGCACTGATGCTCTTAGAATAAGAGTGAACTTTCACTTCTCAGTCCTATTTTCAGCTGCTGGCACTGGAGAGTGACCAGCCCAAACCATGTGTCTGGGCTATACTTGGAAGCTCTGAGAGCACTCTGAGACAAGAAACTCGTGTTATTAATTTAGCCTCGCTTATTAAAATGCTAATGAACCTTCAGGCACAGTGCAGACAGGACAAAAGGAGAAAGAATGAGAAAATAAACCCACTGAGTGAGAAAAGTTTTTGGTAGGCTCAAGAGAGGCTCTGCTATACAGACATCAGGGGGTCTCTTGTTTTAGAGAAGAGATACATAAATGGGATAGACTGAAGAAAGTTGATGGATAAGCTATTACATTTTTCCTGTTCCATTTTCCTTCCTTCTCTGTATTTTAAGGCCAGACATGCCTCCAGGCACTGTGTCTTTAGGCACCTATGACTTAAGGCTCCCAGAATATGTTTCTTATAAATGTTCATCATTTTCGATTCCTACCTGAAAAATCAGGAGAGTGATGTTTATATGCCTTTGAAAAAATCGGAAGATCGGCTGGAATATTTCCTACCTTGGAAATGTAAGTAACTATTTTCATCTTTATTTTCCCAGAAGCATTACCTTAATGCTTGAGGGCTTCACCCTACTTATATGCAGGATTGCAGTTTCTGCCAGGTTATGTACATGTCAGCATATTTTGCTTTCAAATACAATGTGAAAATCCTTGTACAGAAAGAAAGACGTGGTTATTTTGAACTTGTTGGAGAAGAGGTGTTGGACAAGATGAGCTCCAGAGGTCCTTTCCCAGCTCAGCTATTCTCTCTTATTTTGCTCCAAACTCACAAATACATCCATGCTGAAGAATGTTCTTCCCTAAGTCTTGGTTTTCTGGCATCAGTCTCACTTCAGTCGCCTTATCCTGGGAGAGGTGTTCTGTGGAGTGATTTGTAAGCATTGCAGATTCACAGCCTCAGAGAAGAAGAAAGTGAGGGAAGGCAGACAAACAAAGGCCTTGACAGCAGGACAAAATGGAGAAGATGAGGCAGCAACAAATCCACCTTCGCCTTGATGGAGTTTATCCCACCATCAAAAGGAGTCCCTGACAAATGTGGGACAAAATTTCCGAATGCAGAAGGAGCCTTTGGTGGCACAGGACTGTAAGGAATTCTTTCTGTGCTGAATGCACACAGAAGGAGCAGGGGCTGAGGATGAGGTGTTTAAGGAGACAATAAAAACCACCCAGCGACCAGCACACTGCTGAAATGAGCTTCTGCCTCAAAACCACAACAGGAACACCCCAGCTCTCCAGAGCCACTGAATAAGACTCCTGAGATTATTGACTTTCTTCTATTTGGCAGTGATGGTTTGGAATATATTACAGATGTTATTTGCTTTATCAGAACATGTGCCAATTGACAAATTTCTTAATATGCTACAGGACCAAGTGATGTCTTTACCAAGCCCCCCAGGGGCCCATTACACTGATACTAAAGACATTAGTGATGTCTACAGTGGTATAAAGGTACCTGCAGAAGACATTAAAGTGTCATATGGGGATCCCTCAGCTATTTCTGGGCAGATTGGTGAATCCCTAAAGCATGATGGTCTACCACCCACTGTTGTAATGAGGATCCCAAGGGCAAGAGGTAAAAATTAGAGCATAAAAATTTATCACGTGGCTTCTGTCTCCACCAATTCAGCATAGTGAGTTGTCTGTTCCTAATCTGACTTGCCTCCTTTGTATTGACAAAGCCTCACACCTCATGTTAGCTTTCCCTTTGTACAAATGAAGAAAAAAAGATGAATACATTTCTAAGAACTGGAAACCTTTAAAATAGAGGCCAGTGAGTAGGCCTGTGTTTGTACAGCACCTAATATAATGAACAATGGATGCATGCCCAGAAATCCTACATTTTGTCACATGAGAAACAATAATTTATATTACAGTTAATTTGTGCTTTGTTTTACAATCATTTGTTTTACGATCTACTTTGCTCATAGCATCAGTCAAATAGCCTTTTCCACAGCAGAGAACATAAACAAAGAGTAAAATAACAACAGCTGCCAATTTAAGGTTATTTCCACCTCTGAACTTCTGTTCACAATGTACTTTTCACACATTCTTTTTCTAGGGTGGGAAGAAAAACTAAAATAAATTATACCTTCTCTGTTTCCATACATTGAGATATGTATTTGTCAGCACTAAGTTAGTGATTTAGTCAGCCCAGAAGGGTTCCAAGGAGCTTGGGTAGCAAGAAAGGAAAAAAGCCCAGAAGAAGTGAAATAATCATTATCAAATGGACACCTCTCAATGGGAGCTGGATAAAAGGTCTCAGGCATTTGGAATTCCACTTAGACTGGTGGAAATTGTCAGACAAAACAGATACTTACTGTTCATGACTAATATTCACTGTTTTGATATATGTTGGAAATATTGCAGAGAAAACTTTTGAAAATCTGGAAATCCCTTTGCATTCAGTAATTCCCATAATCCAGAAACACATTTCACACTTTTGGGACTCCATTTTGTGGTAGATCATCTAAAAGAAGTCTTTCCTCCACCATAACACAGAAAAGATCTCATTACCTCTTACCCAAAGGATTAGAGTAAAAAAAAATCCTGAAGAAGTTAAAGTAACACAGGAGAATTATCTAATTTCTCAAAGACAGTCAGTAGTTCCCTGCTTTTTGCAGTTTAGCAAAGATGTATAACTGGTTCCAATCTCCACAGCATTTGGGAGCATAATAATTCCCTAATATCCAGCTTAATCACAAGACTGCAAGAGATAAAAATGTAAACTTTTTTAAATATATAAGTGTAATTTTTGTTTTAATAGTCAAAATGTGTCTAGTTGATGATTCTAATGAAGAATGAATCATTCTTCTAATGATTGTTGAATAATATTTGGCATTCAAAGCATTGATAATTTTTCTCTTTTCTCTCTTTCTCTGTTTTTTTAAAAAAATTATTATTTAACTAGTTATTGCTGTATTCCACTGAAACACATATATTTCACTAAAATTATTGGTGGGAAGGTATCTGAAATCCAGGGAGAAATCTCTGCACACTGTAGGTACATCTGCATCAATAACCCATGTGTACCCTGAAGCATTCCCAGACACTGAGGTAAGCTGGCAAGGAGTCCTGCATCCATGTTAATGACCTGTCAGTCACCCAAAGAGCTCAGTGCTTGAAACCTGCCTGCTGGCATCCCTGGAAGAGGCTAATTGCTCAATCTCATCCTCTGGGAAGGTGCAGCTGCACTGGGCCAAAATCTCACCTGAAATATTAGAGGTAGAGAGAGGTATGTGACTCAGAGTGGCCTGTGAGAAACCTGAATTAAAACATCTGACATTTTGGGAATAATCCAATTTCACTTTTTCTGTCTCCACCACACACAGAGAAAGGTCTGGAGGATTTCACATGCTTCCCAAGTAGCAGAGAGAAAAGGATGGAATGAGAAGGGACCCAGAGTTGCCTGCAGTAGCGTTTACCAACCTATCCCATCCAGAGGAGCAGAGCAGAGCTCATGCAGTGTCAGAGCCAGCTCTCCTGCAGACCCACAACCCCACCCCACCAGGGAAATGATGCTGCTGGATTTGAACTTGTTAACATAAACCCACCTCCAGTTTCCTCCATAATTTATTACTGTTTGATGAATGTGTGTAATTATAGACCACAAATTTGTTGGCAATATTATCAAATGATCAACATGAATCACATCAAAAGCCATGTATTCTCTTTTGTTTCCACGTGGTAACCTGTCTGGCAGAGACAAGCTGCTCCTGGCATGGTTTCTATTTTGAACTGACTGAAACCCTCATTGACAAAGGTTTCAGACTTGGAAGCCTAAGCCTTAAGTTTCTAAATATGAATATAAATGCCTAAATTTAGAAATGTAAGAACTTAAACATTCATAAAATATATCTACATGCGAATATATCTTTCTCATTGGTAAAGATGAGCAGAAATTAAAAATAAATTCTAGCTTAAAACCCAGTTATACTGAGTAACAATTTCAAGGCTGTCCTCTAGGAAGATAGATATGCTCTCAACAGAAATAGATATTAGCACTATATTGAGAATGGAATTTAATTAGACAATTAGTCTGGCTTATTTATCATAATATCCAGTGTTAAAAAAATATGTTAAAAAAGATCTATATTTTACCAATAATAGAAATAGAAATTACTCTCCCTTCTTCTAAAGTCTTCTAGATCGAGACCAATCAAAAGTCATTCAAAATTAGTGCAAAAAAATTTGTGTATTGTTCTTTCTTTGTGCATTTGTTTTATAATAACCTCCAGTATAGGATACAAAACGTATTTTTAAAAAATGCTTCTAATTTGCAACAATTTTTGTCAGAGATAACTTGAAACCCTTTAAAAATTATTATCTATTTAGTTTAAAATATAATTAAAGGCACATAATGGTTTTTGCAGTAGATGCCTTATACTTCTTTTTGTTTGCCTTTTCAGTGTGAATTTGACTCATCTAGTGTCAATGTCTGTGCTCTGTGGAGGGAAAAGTTGTATCCTGAGTTTCACTCTCTGACAGCATCCTGGGAAAGGTCTTTGTGCCTTTGCAGGGAGCCAGACCAATGTAAATGTGAGAGAACTGAAGAAAAGCTGCTGCAAGATTCTGACACCAGCTTCTATATGTGAGATTTGTCCCAGAAAATTAAAATGTTCTGTACAAGGCAATTTTCATTAAAGATCTGTTTAAAACTCTGTCAGAAAAGATTTGTTGCAGACTTTTTGATCTGCTTTAACTGAAGGATTCCTATTATTGGAATATCAGATTTGACATTTCACATGATAATCCCCCAAACTGATTTTGCATTATTTTGCTTGATCTAATATTGGAGTTTATTTATTTTCTTTGCTAAAAATTCTATAAATATTTTTCCTTTTAATATCTACTCCTCCATTGCTGCATAAATCTGCAGATCAAAGTAAACCAATTGTTATATACACTGGGACTCCTACCTTCTTTTATTGCTATTGCTGTCAACAGCAGAATTTTTCTTCAAAAATGATGAGAGAATATAAAATATATACAAATCAGCTCAATCTACAGCAGTTTACCTAACATTTAACTGAGTAGCTAGTATTAATTAGGAAAAGAATCACTGCAGCTCTAATATCTTAATCCAATGAAATAAATAAGCTCTATTATTTCTACTGATTGAGATGATATTAGAGTGTGGTGTTTAAAAAATAATCCAAAACCATAATAATGATGCAAAAAGGCTATTTTTAAAAAAAAATCTTGAACACATTCTAAAAGCTGTGACTTCCTCTAAAGAAAGCCCTTATATTTTCTTTCAAGGTAGTTCTTGACTGCATCAGATTCTCTAAAGAACCAAGAGCTGTTCATCCCAGGAGGAAGGAAGCTGAAACAGAAGAGTTGAGAAGTATCCAAGAGAACTCAAGGGCAATTTCAGATGCCCAGTAATTAATTGTTTTATGGAGGCTCATATCCCACATAGAAGCTACAGTCCTTCCCTGCCTGCTCTTTAGTTTCCTTAAACTGAAATTAGATAAAACCACAGGTAAAAATCTTTACAAATGTACATTTTAAAATCCTTTAAAAGCACAGGCAGGGAAGAAGTGAGAACTCAGAGTAATTTAATTTAGAGTGCATGTGATGGAAGAAGCATAGAAGAACTGGCCAGCATTTTTTTGACTGTACAGAAACACCAAGGAAATAAAAAAAAAAAAAAATCAGAAACCCCAACACACTAATTTTAGAGTACAGAAAACTAGGAACTATGATTGGTTTGATCATTGCTGCAAACACTCAGTTTAAAGGGAGGAAGTTTTTAGTGAATTTAAGCCCTGAAGGCAAGAAGAGAGAAGGTTGAGATAATTGTCTGGAGAAGAGAGAATCAAAGAAGGAAGAAAAAAAGAGTCTGAGATTCACAGTTCTTAGAGCTGAGGAAAGCTCATGGTCATTGAGGAAGAGGAAACAAGGATAAAGAAAGTGATTTTGGTGAACAAATCAAGATTTTTATGGTGGGACAATCAAAATTAAATGAAAGCCATATCTGGAGAGCAGCAGTTTCTTTTCAAGAGATGATTCAATGTTGCAGGATAGATAAAACAATACAGATAGATAAAACAGGCCAGTATAGCTGCACCCTCTGAGTACTGTTATCTGACATGGAGAAAAGCAATCTGAACACATATTTTTCTCTGCACCAAGAATTCCTGTGTACCAGACCCAGGGATCATTCAGCCAGTCCTTACACATCATTTACAATTCCTACATTAGGCACTTGGTTGACAAAAATCCATTTCTTTGATACATTTGTGTGTCATCATTTAATATAATAGACCAAAGTTCATGTTTACTGTAGATAAATGTATAATGCTGACATGGAACATAAGCATCTATTACTCATATACCATTTTAAAAAGAACATCAGGTTTCTCCTGCAAAGAAAGACAAAACACATTTTTTCACTGTGGACTATAGATTCTGGTTACACACACTACAGTAAGGCCTTCATGGTTTCAAAAAAATGTTTTATTTTTAATTAAGTTTAATTAATACTAGAGCAAAGCCTGAAGGTCACCCTTACTAGTACTTAAAAACCAACAAAGGACGCAAATTTCTCCAGAAATACTAATAATTCTTGTGAGAGTTTAAGAGTTATAAGGAAACTCCTGCTTGTTAGAGGAACAAATGAGACAAATGTCTTTGAATGTTGTTTACTGTGGCATAGAATGGGGTAGTTGCAGTGATTTTCCATTTCATTTCTAATATATTAAAGTACTACAGAGAATTTATTTTTATAACTTGGTTCAGAATTATTAAACTTAATTTATACCCAAAACTTGACTGTTTTCCTTTTTTGCTGCTTTTTATAACAAGAAAGGAATTGTGTATTTCCCATGAAATGAAAAATGCAGTCCTTGCCCTCCTCTATTTCCAACTCCATTTCTTTGAAGAGCTTGTGCAGGGAAATCTGTTAATTGAAAATACTGACAGGATCCCCAGAAGGCAAAAAAATCCAACTGAAAATTAGTCTAAAGTTTTACTGAAATATCAGAAGTTCTCAAAACTAATTAACTTCTCTTTGTTGAATGCATGCTAATGGAATAAAACTGTTCCATTCACCACATCAACATAGCTGAATAGTTTTGTAATAGATTTTTTCCTCATAAGTGTTATCTTATGAATATCTTGCCAGCCTCACTCTGTCTGAATAGAGGGTCAGACCTGTAGCAATAGTTAGGGATTTATTAATTGAAAAATATAAATAAATAAAAGATTCCCATCAAGATGAGCATATTCTTCTGTCTGCCTTCTATCTCAGATTCTTTTCTCTCCTTTTTTTTTTCCCCTTTTTTTTTTTTCCCCATCTTTTTATTCCTCTGAGCAGGGGGCAAGTGTTTGTGTTTTTGAAGGACTGAAGGTCGTTCCTAGCAAACAGCTCAGTTTGAAAAGCAGCTGCTCAGGAGGTGCTGACAGCACGAGTCCTCTCGTACTCAGGCAGAGAGGAGCTTACGGCTGCACAAAATCTGAGCTGCAGGGCTCTCGCTGGGCACAGTGCTGAGCTCAGGCCCAGAGCATAAATTAGCATCTGTAATACACTCAAGTCACCCCAAATTAAACCAATTGTCAGATCAATTGCTAATTTGGAAGCCAACATAAGGAATTTTTTGTATTTATTCTTTTATGTCAGCAATTTTGGTATGAATTTAGAATTTTTTTTTTTTAGGTTTTCTAGTTTTGCTTTTTCAAAAAAAAAGTATCTCGTGCCTCAAGAGACATTTCTTCCTGTCTGTACTGCTGTTTCTAGGGTAGCTCAAGCATAGCTCTGAGATGATCCCAAACACCCTGCAGGCCTGCTTCAGATGGTTCCAAATTCCCCCAAATTCAGTCAGACTCTGCCAAACCCCCACACAAAGCCTGGGCCATGTGCAGGGATACAATTTACCTGGACTGACCCTCTCCAGGGAGCTCTCAAATGCTGCCCATGGGAATGATTTTGGCATAAGTTTCTGCCTTCCTGATGTATCTAAAACATCAGGCTCCGTTTGGGGAGCACAAAGACCCATTTTATACCTGAAAGAGCAGTGCTGTGTAACAGCCAGTGGCCATGTCAAATATTCTGAGCCACACTGCTTCATCCCCCAAAGAGAATTTGGAGGAATATTTTGTGTCTGGTTCCAATAGAGCCCTAGGCCATTTAATCATATCCATCATTGTCTGGAAAAGATTGTGTTACTGATACACAAAGTAAACATCCATCCTGTTTAACCCAGAGATCCAGTGAATTCAAACAATTTATGAAAGGTGTTGTATTTTCAGCTGAAATCAAATAATCGGTCTCTGTGTAGGTTTTCATCTTCTTCACCTTTCAGGAAGTTCATCCCACAATAAAACCCATTAATGTACCAAGTAAGGATTATTGAAATATTCCTTTGAGCATTACATAAATAATTTGCATTTCATAAGTACAATGCTTTTGTCCTTCCAGTGCAATTTTCCCTTTTATATGTTTATCATGCTGCAGAACAGTCCATGGCAAAAGTATTTCATTAGCCAGACTTCACTGAACTTCAGCCTTTCTTCCCATCAGATATGAGCTCACAATGGTCACAAATGGGAACATTTTCAGCTGAGGGTGAGGGAGAAAGGAACTCAAACCTCAACAACAACAACAACAACAACAACAACAACAACAACAACAACAACAACCTCTAAACAGTAAAAAATAAAGACAAATTGCCCAAACTAAAATTCCTTAAAAACGTTTGAGCAACCTTTTTTTTGCAATCCTCCACTGAAAATAATTTAGGATTAGCTGTTGGCTAATAATAATTCTTAAAATCACTGAAATGACCTGGATGTTGTTGGTGTCTGTAGTGTAATTTGAGTGTCTGCCTGCCTGCAGAACAACAGGTGCCTTCTGATGATAACTTGGACCTTGGAATGGACCCAGCCTGAGCAAGCTCCTGGTTTTAGCGGTAGTAAGCCCAGGAGCAGAAAAAACCTGTGTGCCAAACAGAGTGCAGAGCATCTCAGACAATTCTCCATCAGACAAAAGACAGAACAACCCAAAGATGGGAGTGACTCATCTGAGGTTATGTGGCAAAGATAAAAAGTAAAGGTCTTTTTAATCCCCTTTCTCAGGTCACCAAGCCCTGCTGCCCTTCTCATTGGAGATGTGTTCTGGTCTCTGGATTTGATAATGTCCTTTCAGAACACAGGATGATGTCAGCTGATTAATGCTGCAGACAAGAGATTGCAAGATCACCCAAGGTTAATATGATAAACAATTAGAGAAGTTAGGATGCAGCAGAAATCATATTGTCTGACAACTCTTTCATCGTTACAGTGGTGTAACCCTGAAACAAGCCCCCCACAAATGCACAGTTGGTTTCAGCATCAATAATAATTCACATCTCTGTGCTGTCAGAGATAAATTTTGCTGATCTCAAGGCCACTGAAATCATCCTGAACCAATAGTTACAGCCATCAGCAAGAGAGACAGTGACAGAGGAGGAAACACCCAGAGAGAAGCTCTTAGCTCGTGTTTGCCACCAAAGCCCTCTGTAACTTTAAGTCAGTCATGAAAGAAAATTCTGACCACAGTGCCAACAAAAGAGTCCCAAATGCTGCATATTGGGCACCCTAAATGAGTTTTGTCTGTTAGAGGCACTGGGAACCCACAGATGTCAATTAATTTAATATGACTGAAAGTCAATCCAGCCAAAAACAGGGATGTGAACACTTCTTCAATTCAAGCTGCTCTCTCCTCTCGAGCCAGATTGTGAAGGAGGCAAGAACAGCCCAAAGGACTGCCAATACACATAAGAAAGGAAGACTAGAGAATGGGAACAGTCAGAAAAAGGCTTTAGGGTGCAACAGGGAGTGAATTGGCAAAGAGAAAAAGGAACTGAATGGACTTTACAGAAATGGGTACAAAGATGTTCACAGAAAACAGCTGTAGATTGGGGCAGTGGCACAGGAATGCACAGCATCAGCATCTCTATTCTCCATCCAGTTTAAATCTAGTAAGTCAGTGTCATTAATTGTCCATTTTTAGTGGGGTATTGTCTTAAGGAATGTCTAGTGACCTCTGAATTTAGGTTAATAAAGTTTGGCGAATATGTGTTAAAAATAAGGTGATGTAAAAGAGAATGAGAAACAGCTTTCTCAGGAAACTGAAGGAAATAAATGCTGACCAGGTTTAGTTAGTTTAACTAAAATGTTTTCTCTTAAGTATTTAATATTAAACAATTTATTAAGTTCAAGATTCAAATATAAAAGTGTCTTCAAACAATGAAATTAAAAAATTAATTTGGATTTGTGGAAATTAAATCCTTTTTTAGCTGGATAAAGGTTTTTATCAGGAGTGATTTCATGGGCCCAGCACACATATAAAGTATCAGCAGGATTTTTTTCAACAAGAAAATACTGAAGTGTAGAAAAATAATTTTGAAACATATTACTACTAAAAGGAAGTGTAAATCTGGTAGAAGTTAGTCAAAGTTTGGTGGTTCTTTCACAGAGTGAATAATATAATTGCAATCATCATCATCATGCCACTTACTTTAAAGAAAATGGATGCCTTTCTGTCAGGCTGTACTGAAACACTTCTATGATAATGGTAAAAAGTTATGACAGGAGAGATCCTTTGGTTTAAAAAATTAATTTTTTCAGACAAGCTGTCAAGTTGTTAACACTAACATGCCTTAAATGTAAAAATTTATATACCCAGAGACCAAGATTCACACTTGATTGTACCTGACTAAGAGGTTTTCAATTCTGTAATGATTTTTGGCACTAGAAATATGCCTTCAAGGTTCAAACACTTTACAGAAAAATTGCCTGGCAGATTCTCTGCAGCCTTGTTTGATTACAAGATCAGAGTGAATTGACTGGAGGTGTTAGCAGCAGGTTTAGGTCCTTGTTTTAGAAACTTCAAGAAAATACTGTGAAAGACCATGAAAATTTAAGAGCAAGTGGTAAAATGTCACTGACATCTTTCTTTATCCTAGATGTTGTCTGGGTCCTAAAGGCCACTCTGTTTGAGACCTTACTGAGCTTTGGGAGTTGGACAGTTTCATGAAAAAAGACCAAAAACCTGCACCCAAAAAGCTGAAGCAGTTTTACTTTTTCTCAAATATGAAAAAATAGGAAGAGTTTATCAAGAGACAATGTGATATTTAAAGCTGAGGATATAAATAGAGGATGATCTGTTCTAGGCTTCACTTCATCTATTCTAGAATTGGAACAAAAGGATTTTAGGTACAGAAGTTTTACTTTTGAAATAAGTCCTCCTTTCTCTGCTTTTTCTGATGTCAGCTGAGATTTGAAGAAGTAGCCCCAAATTACTGTGGGAAAGGCTGCTGTTGAGGCACACTGAGGCTACACAGAAATGATGGACAGGAATCCTGATAATCTGTTTTGCCACACCCTCCTCTGGGGGAGTTGTAGAGAGGGATAAGCTTCCCCTGAGCCTCCCTTTCTCCAGGCTGAGCCCACTGAGCTCTCAGCAGCTCCGCAGCAGAGCTGAGCTCCAGACCCTTCCCCAGCCCTGCTCCCCTGCCTGGACCTGCTCCAGCCCCTCCGTCCTTTCCTGTGGTTCCTGAGGGAGTTGGGGCAGTGTCAGGACAGGGTAAAGGAGCCCTTGCTCAGGGTGGGAATTGTCTCCTTTGCCTCAGCCTGTGGTGTTCTCACCTACCCAGGTGTGCTGGGAGGAGACAAACAACAGCCCAAACCAACTCTACAACTTGCTACCCAGATTGAAGATAACCCCTTTAATTCACTGTCTCTCTCTTTAGCCCAATAAAATAGATTTCACAAAAGGATTTGGTTTGTTTTTCATATAACTCATTTTAAGTCCTAAGTACAAGCTATTTTTTAATACAAGGCTTAAAGAAAAGGCTTATATGAAGGCTATTAAAATAAAAATAAAAACAAAAAAACCTTCACAGGAAGATTCCTTCAAACATCAGTAACATATGCTTTTTCTAATCCTCTTTATTTTAAAACACTTTTGTTGACCTCAAATTTTAACAAAGCACTATTACTTTTAGCAGAGTAAAGATGAATATTATTTAAAATATATAAGTAAAACTAAAAAGAAATATCCTGACTTTTCATATAATGCAAGCTTCCAGTACTGCATCAGGGCTTAACACCAGTACATGGTAATTCATATGGTGTAGTCTAGGACCATGATCCTCTGGAGAAAGAAACAAGTATTCACCTGAAGCTGTGCCTCAATACAAACACAGGAAATTGGTACCAAACCAAAACAAAGCATCTAGTATAAATTCTGCAGCTGGAAACTTTCAGTAGCTTCCATCTTATTGCATATTTTAGATAGAAGTAGATGGAAAAATGTTGGGGTTTGATGGAGCTTGTAAGGAAACAGGGGCAGATTAGATGTGCTCTGCTTTGAACAAATCCCAAGCTACCTGGGCAGAATCTGTCCCTGAGCCCATGGAGGTCACCCACAAAGTGGCACAGGAGCTGAGAAAGGCCCTGGCTGTGAATATAAAATTACAGCTTTTCCTTTCTTGTCCTGAGTGAGAATTCCCCACCACCACAGGGACTCAAAGTTGACAAGGATGAGATATTGCTGTCACCTGAGCCATGCCAAGGTCAGCTCCCAGGCCACCTTCCCTGCAGAGCAGCCTGATCCCAGACAGGGAGGCAGAGCTGAACTCTGGGTCAGGGGGAGCCTGAGCCACATTTAATGCATCACATGAAGGTATTTAGGGGCTCTGGAGAGTTGGGCCACTTCAGCAGTGCTGCTTCAACGTGCCATTTGTTGATAAATCAAGGGGAGATCGAAGGGCTTGGCAAGCCAGAGATGGATTTTCACTTTGGAAGAGGGAGAAGTTTCAAATATAAGAGTGAACATTGTAGCAGATGACATAAAGTCTTTCAAATAAATTTAAAAAAAAAATATTTGTGAGTGGCATTGAGGAACATGTAACTGAAAACACTGATAACTACAAACATGGTGATCCAGAGATCTGACCTATGAATTGGTAGATTTCATGAAGCACCTAGAAAACTTCTCAGAAATGTTTTATAAGGGTTTTTTTTTGTTTGGTTGGCTGGTTGGGGTTTTTTGTTTGTTTTGGTTTGGGTTTTTAAATTTTTTTGTGTTTTAACACATGAAAAGGACTAAGGGGAAGTGAAAAATTAAATGCATGGTAAAGGAAAATAAGTTTAGGCATGAAAGCAAATTTCCTCTAAAAGCCTGCTCTTATTGAGTATGTGAGAAGGTGGTAACATGAAGACTGATTTTTTCTCTTTTAAATGGTTGTAAAGCTTTAGAACAAAGAGGAGACAATGCCAGATTGATGGAATCATGCTACAGAAGCCAGAGAGGAGAGCAGACAGCTGGGATTAAAATCTGGGAGAGGAAGTGTTTGGAACTGCCAATGTATGCTGGAGAAAAGAAAAGGAAAGAAATAAAAAGAGAAACCTAGTAAAAATCTAGGAGGAACCTCAATTTCCATGACTTCTGTGGTGGAACTGTTCCCCCTGTGGGCTAATTATTTTCCAGCTCAGTAAGGATGTACAGACTTCTCAGGACCATAAGAAAGCCTTTAAAGGAATCATGAAAATCTCATATGAAAAAAACCCACAATTTTCCTGTTGATTATATTCACTAAATAGGGGATTGAACTTGTCAGGAAAATGAAAGAATATAGAAAATGACTGTTCCAGTTATCTTCAACTGCATCTTGGCATTCTTACTATCCACCCTAAGAACCCAAATACTGACCTAATCCATTTAGGTAATTTTTGTACTTCTCTTCAGCTCTGAATGGTGCAAAGCACAGGCAGCCAGAGGAAAACATTCCCCTCTGTCAGGATCAAGAGCCTCCCAACCACCAAACCACCTATTCTTGGCACCATTTCACTCTGTCCTTCTGTTTTCTCCCCAGCTTCCTCTCTGCAGAAGCAACAACACAGAGAAAAGCTTTGCCCTTTTGCCGAAGTCCATGCAAATCACAATAACAATAAGAAAAAAAGGGCAATAAAAAAGGCAGGCAATAATCTTTCATTTCCATATATGTAGATCAAAAATTAATGCCAACTCAAGGCACTAAATGCGGGCCATACGTATTAATTATAATCTGATTTCAAAGTAAATTTAACTTAACAGCTGTAATGAGAGAACCACAGTGGTGCCACCAGTCCTTCCTTTTTCTACTACTTATTAGAGGGAAGAAAGTGCTCTTGTCCTCTCTTTGTTCTGGTGATTCTGCACAAAAGCCCCCCTGTTTGTCTCTGCAATTAGTGCTCTGCAAACCTAATGCATTGCTTCAGTAAAATAAAAAATAAATTAAAAAAAAATAATGAAACCAAAAAGCAATCTGTCCATTCCAAGAAAATATGTTTATTGAATTATATTTCTGGTCATGCTAAATTTTTGCTGCCATTACTTAGGTGGACATTGAAGAGTAAGAAAAATGCATTAATAATCCAGGAAGTACAGGGAAATAGTGTTCAAATGTTTTGTGATCATTCAATTTACAAGCCATGATAGTGAATATTTGTCCTTTTCTTTAATAAAAGGTGCACAGATTCTGATTATCATGTCTTCTTTTTATTGCAGTTTTTCTATTTAAATACGATTGAATTTCAAGGGGTATTTAGGGAAAGTAAAAGTGGAATTGCTTTTAGTCACGATACCAGATCCCATTTCACCTTTTTTCCCATTTTTGTCCTAACTTGAAATAACTCTGTTTATCAGTTAAAAAAGAAATTATTAAAAATAAATAAATAATAATCCTTGCATGTAGCTTTACAGGAATACAGAGCTGAAAAAAGATCCCTCAACTTTCCAAAGAAATTATGGACACAATTTTTTCCAGACTATCAATTGGCATAACTGCTCACGCAAATTTTTTGTGGTTTTAAGCATGCCTCAGAAAAGGTGGAATGGAGAATACAGGAGTGATTTGAATCAGCTCATCACAGTGCAAAATTCTAATGGTGTTCATATAACAGGACCTTAACCTGGGACCTTCAAGACACTTAATTCAAGAAGGAAGATATAAGTAGTCCTGCTTGACTGCACGGAAATGGAAATGTGAAAAATGAAATAATTTCCTGATAGAAGAGGGTACTGTAATCAAGGATTTTAGTCATAGCTTTGAAAGTGAGGTTTTAGGAGTATAATTTCAATACTGGCTCACAGGAATACAAGGAAGAAATTACTTCCTAAGCTTCTTTTTGCCCTGATATGGATCTGTTTTCTTAGTTGGAGCTATTCTCCTTTTTTTCCTAGTACAAAACAAATAAATAATATATAATATTGCAAGAAAGAAACAAAGATTAGAGGGAAAGCTTGTTTATATAATCTCTTGAAAGAAGGTAGGTTTGTTATCTGCATAAATGTCCTAATTAAGGTTGTGTTGTGCTTTTTTTGTTGTTGTTTTAATTCAGCCTATATAAAAATTGACGTAAAAAATACTAATTTAACTTTTATCCTGAGTTTCTTGGAAGTAATATTTTTGCTGTATTTATAAATACGGAGGGAAGTGGTTTGCCTGTGTCCCTCTGGAAGTAAATAATTTATTAATTGAGCTGTACATTGATAATTAGATTGAAGTAACACTGTTTTCTCTTTTTTCCTCTTGCTAATTAGCCTGAAATTTTACTTATTCAGTGTATATGGTGTTGCATTAAGAATAAAATGTTAGTATCAGTTAACATCCTAGAAAATTTGAGACTTCCAATGTAACTGAAAGATGACTTTTGCAGAAGTCACACATTTCTACATAAACTCACTGATCTATCTGCAGTTATTTTACAGTAATTAAAGGACAGATGTTCCCAAATGAAATCAGAATCATACTCTCAAAATCATCCTCAGTAGTTGTTGCCAATGAAGATGTTATTTTTCAAGATTTGTAAACACTTTGGTGGCCTTATTTCAGCTGAATTTTGCAGTGTACTAAAAAGATCAAACACTTCAAAGCAGGTAACAACTCCTTCCATTAATTCAAAAATCAAACTCTGCAACCTTTTCAAATACAAATACACTTCTTCCACTCAATAAAAAAACCCTAATATAACAAACCTGTAGCAGTCTTGTCTTTAAAATGAGCATAGAGTTTAAATAATTATCTTAAATAACAGTATTATGCAATTCAGTGAACTCTTAAGATATTCCTGTCATTAGCCACAGGACGAAAGGAGAAACCACCTGCTCTTACTACAGCAGTTTATGATTTCCCAACACATAACATAATTTTCCATGAATATTCTTCTATTTGTGAGGAATATTTTTAAGATCCAAAATTACCATGAGCTTCTCCTGGAAAACCCCCCTTGTTCTTTAGTCATTCTGAATTTTGGGGGTCTTTTGCCTTAACACTTGAATAATGTGACATTTAATCTTCCCACTTACTCCTGCACTTAGTGCTTTATATACTGATGTTGATTTATTTAGACAGTAGGAACACCTCTTGTTTAGGATGCTATTTTCTATTCTATTTTTATTTGTCCATGTGTTCAAGACTTATGACATTTTTGACTCTTCCTGGTCTTTTGTATTAAACCAGTTGCACCATAAGACCTAGCACTTATAGTTTACTAAGGATATAGTTTACTGCTTTCAGTTGGAAAAACAGCTGTTATAAACATTTTAATCTCCAGTCAAAATATTTATGACCAATTATTATTTGTTTTTAAATTAAAAAAAACTTTAAAGCAACATTGCACAAAAACAGAGAAAAGACAAGAAACCTCTTGAAGACTTGGAAAACCTTAATTCATTTTGAAGCCAGTTCCCATAACCACGAATGGAGAAATTACATGACTTTTAGTATATACACCTATATTACTTATGGCTCTTAGCCATTGTAATTTATTGAGATTATAGGTGACTGATGGTAGGCTTTGTCTTTATATCATATATTTCTGTCCATTATGTATAGCAAAATTGTCATCAACCTGCCTAACAAGAAAATGCTTGGTCAACAATGCATTAAAGTACCTTAAATGTAATTTCAAACTGAATCAGCCACTTTATGTGAAACTTCCAGGAGATCAATGAAGTATCAATTCCACAAATAATTTATACAACATCCTAAATGATCAGATAATTGTTCCCAAATGTGGCAAATGTGGATGGTTGACCTCATCATGACTGTGCTTGCTCTGCATGAGTCTTCCCCTCCTACCCCCCACCCCAGCATTCAATCAGAACACAAATAAAGAATGTACAGCTGGCCATGAGTCATCCTAATGGAGAAAACTCAATGAGCCACAGCTCTGAATAGGGACTGATCACAATACTTCTTGGTAGCAGCAATCTTGAAATGGTCATTCTGATATTTTTGTACCAAGCACAGGACAGGTCCATGTTGGTCACAGCTCCGGGTTGTTTTGCTGAACTGGGAGCAGTGCTCCCTACTAATCTTCCAACAAACAGTTGCTGATGAATTCATGGATCTGTGTTACTAGGAGAGGCAAAAAACCCCAAACATGATAATTATACATATGCAAACAGTACTCACAATGATCAAATAATTCTCTTTATAGTAGGATAAGGAAAAAAAAGTATACCAGACCAAACAATCAAACAAAACCTCTCCCACTTTCAGTTTCTCCTGAAAAGTATCATTTCACTAAATTCCCCGTACCTAAGGGGTTTGGAGGAAGAAAACTAGGCTGCTTTCCATTGATGTGTGATGTAACTACTGCAGATATCTCTGGCAAGCAACATAAAGTACCCCAGCTAATTAAATTCAGTACTGCCAGTTTCCTCAGCAAAGATAGAAAGCAACAGATCAGACACAACTTCATCACCTAAGAGAACTCTGAAGGGCTTCAGTGCATTTTTTATGTCTGGATTATAGTGTCTTACTCATTTGTCTACTGAAAAAAGTCACAGAAACCAGCTCAGCTGGAGGTATGAAAGTCATCCCTGCAGACAGAAGATCATGGAAAAGATCCCACTGGAAGAAATTTTGAAACATATGGAAGACAGGGAGGTGATTAGAGACAGTCAGAGACAGCCACCATGGACAAATTGCGCCTTACACTAATCTAGTGGCCTTCCATGGTGGAGTGACTGCATCAGTAGACAAGAGAAGAGTTGTGGATGTCATCTGCCTGGAATTTTGTAAGGCCTTTGATACCATTGCCTAAATAATACTTTCTGCCAAGCTGGAGAAATACAGATTTCAGGATTGGACTGTAAATAAGGAATTGACGGAGTGGCTGCACTCAAAGAGTTGCTGTCAATAGCTCAATGTCCAAGTGGAAATCAGTGAGAAGTGATGTTACCACCCAAGGGACTGAACTGGGGCCAACAAAATCTAATATTAAAACAGTTCAAATCAAAGAGCACTGACAGTGGGACTGAGTGCAGCCTCAGAAACTGTGCTGATAACACCACACTGAGTGGTGCAGTTGGTTGGTTTGAGGGAAGGGGAGGCACCCAGAAGTACTTTAAAAGATTGGGCTCCTGTGACCCCTATTAAGTTCAAGAAACCTAAAGACAAGGTCCTGCATCTGGGTTAAAGCAATCATCAGCACCAGTTCAGGCTGGATGATGAATGGATTGAGAGCTTGGAAAAGGACTTGGGATGTTGGTAGAAAAAAGCTTGGACATAAACTGACAATGTGCACTTGTAGCTAGAAAACCAAGAATACCCTGAGCTGCATAAAAACAAGTGTGACAACAGATGATTCTCCCCCTCTGCTCTCATGAGAGCTCACCTGGAGCACTGCATCCAGCCCAAGAAAGGCATGGACCTGTTGGAGCATTTGCATACAAGGCAACAAAATTATTAGAGGGCTAAAGCTCCTCTCCTATGAAGACAGGCTAAAAGAGCTGGGGTTATTCAACTTGGAGAAAAGAAGGCTCCAGGGAGACTTTATTGCAGCCTTTCAAGACTTGAGCTGGGCTTGCAAGAAGGACCAAGAGAGACTTTTTACAAGGTTCTATAGCGACAGGATGAGGGGCAGAGGTTTTAAAGTGAAAGCGGGTAGATCCAGATTGGACATAAAAAAGAGCAAAAAGGGGTAGCAAGACACTGGAAGAGGCTGCTCAGATAAGTCGTGAATATCTCATCATTGGAAGTCTTCAAGGTCAGGTGCAATGGGGCTTTAAGCAACCTGATCTAGTGAAGAGTGTCCCTACCCATGGAAAGGTGGTTGGACCGGATGACATTTAAAGGTCTTTTATTATCCAAACAATTCTATCAAGTGTTGCTTCAGCACATGGGGAGCATATGCACCATGGAATGGACAGTTTGAACTGCATGTCTGTGTCTTCAATTTTATCTGCCATAGGTAATCCCTCAGAAAGCTGCAAGAAATTATGGAATTCAAAGAGGATGAGGAAGAGAAAAGGGAAAAGAGCAACAGACATAGAAAATTGTATTTTGAATCCTGTACTATTCTAATTCAAAAAGTACGTCACTTCTGGTCTTCTGTGCATGGCTCTGATTACTTTGGGTTAGCCTGGCAAAGGTATTTGGCACCCAATTAAATTCACAAATTATGTGGGTACTGAAGTATTATTAAGATCAATTGCAAGTCTCCTCAGCAGTTAAGATGTCTCTGAAAAGCCTGGCAAGTATCTATTTGCATAATCAGGAGCCTAAACAGCTTTGAAAAAAATGCCCTTAACCCCTAAAGCAATTTTTGAGAGAAGCAACAGCAGGCAGGGATGGTCCAAGAAAATAGCTAATAATATGGAAGAAAATGTGGATTTTAAGGAAGCAGGGATAGATAAGATATGATGACAAAAGCAAAGTTCTGACTGCTAGAAAAAGAAAGAAAGAAAAAAAAATAGGAAAGGGAAAAGGAAAAGGGAGGTTTTATTTAATTTATCAGAGTAAATAACCAAAAAATACAACATAAAACCTGGTATATATAAAGGTTGCTTTACACAAAAGCTCTCCTTATTAAAAATTTGCATCTTCTCTTGGAGGGTGTCTGCCACATTATGTCTGAGATAATACTTTTCAGAGTAAAGCATGCTATACAGTTTTTATATATGCAATCATCATCACAAATTACAGTTACATGGGTTCAAAAAAACAAAACTGCAAAATCAACCTCCATCTTTTGATATGTATAAACATTACTCTTGCAGCAAAGGCACTCACAGACTAATGGAGTTAAGGTTCCTCTATGGTTCAGTTACTTCATCTTTGTCAACATTTCTTGTGCTTTGTGAACACAGATATGGGTATTCAACACTGACAGAGGCTAGAGATGATCCTAATGGACCCTGTCCAGACTCCTCCAGCACAGAAAATCTCATGTTTACATGATAATTTTTGATCTTCCCATATTCAGTGACATGACTGGTGAAAGATTCAGTGGAGGAGTCCCAGCTAAGGGGTGTCCATTTGAGAAAAGGTGAGGGGGGAAGCAGAATGTAACAGACATCTAATTATAGGAGAATGGATGCAAAGACAACAGGAACATTAAGAGCAGTCAAGATTTATTGTCATTGACTTGAATGATTCCCAAATTGCTGAGGTTGAGACAATCTTCCTGAATGCTGATGTTGACCTGGCTTTGCACAAGTGATTTAATGCCTTTGTACTTCAGTCACTCTAAGTATACACCATCCAGAACACCACATATTCTTACTCTAACACCAGTCCAGCCATGTGGTGAGATTGGATCTGCTCTGGGTCCCTGCATTTCCTCTCTTTCTTTTTTGCTCACCTATCTATTACACCAGTTCATTGCATCAGTGCTGATTTTTCTTTCTGTCCATCAGAGTTTCTTCTCATTTCTCATCTGCTGCCTAACACACTCAAAATGTGCTAAGTAAATATTTTCCCCTTTTTGTGAAAAAAAAAAAAAAAAACCAAAACCAAAACCAAAACCAAAACCAAAAACGGAAAAAAATACCACAAAAAAAAACAAAAAAACCAAAAAAACCCAAAAAACCCCAAAAAACCCCAAAAAACAAAAAAAAAAAAAACAAAAAAAAAAACAAAAAAACAAACAAAAAAACAAACAAACAAAAAAGGAAA